>JARQOD010002305.1:39420-80016 GCA_033576555.1 Oophaga sylvatica
ACAGTGGGGATGGTGTGTTCAGGGTGATGAGCTGTGTTGCCTTTACGTCAAACATATCGTTTGGCATTGTTGCTAAAATGTTCGATTTTGGTTTCATCTGACCAGAGCACCTTGCAAACTTTAAACAACACTTTTTATGGATATCTTTGAGAAATGGCTTTCTTCTTGCCACTCTTCCATAAAGGCCAAATTTGTGCAGTGTACGACTGATTGTTGTCCTATGGACAAACTGTCCCACCTCAGCTGTAGATCTCTGCAGTTCATCCAGAGTGATCATGGGCCTCTTGGCTGCATCTCTGATGAGTCTTCTCCTTGTTTGAGATGAAAGTTTAGAGGGAAGGCCGGGTCTTGGTAGATTTGCAGTGGTATGATACTCCTTCCATTTCAATATGATCGCTTGCACAGTGCTCCTTGGGATGTTTAAAGTTTTGGAAATTATTTTGTATCTAAATCCGGCTTTAAACTTCACAACAGTATCACGGATCTGCCTTTTGTGTTCCTTGGTCTTCATGATGCTCTCTGTGCTTCAAACAGAACCCTGAGACTATCACGGGAGCAGGTGTATTTATACGGAGACTTGATTACACACAGGTGGATTATATTTAACATCGTTAGTCATTTAGGACAACATTGGATCATTCAGAGATCCACAATGAACTTCTGGAGTGAGTTTGCTGCACTGAAAGTAAAGGGGCCGAATAATATTGCACTCCCCACTTTTCAGTTTTTGTATTTCCACAAAAATTTAAAATAACCAATAAATTTCGTTCAATTTCACAATTGTGTCCCACTTGTTGTTGATTCTTCACCAAAAATTTACATTTGGTATCTTTATGCTTGAAGCATGATATGTGGGAAAAGGTTGAAAAGTTCCAGGGAACTGAATACTTTCGCAAGGCACTGTATGTACGAAAAAAAAAAGATTTACTTTCACCGCAAAAGGTCTTTCTTATCCAATTACTACACACATGAATTGTAATACAGAAGGTTTAATTTATTTAATAGAATTTGTGACCTGCAAATTACAATATGTGGGATGTACAATCGGCCCTTTTAAAAATAGATTTAGAAAACATCTTTCGGAAGCCACAAGCTCCACTGCCCATAATATTTGAGCGATATCTTACCATTGTAAAATGGTTCATGCATGCAGTACTAGCATTATTGTGGCTATTGGTATTGAAAAGGTTAATAAGCCCACGAGAGGAGTTGATTATAGACGCAGAGTCCTCAACCGTGAATCCTTTTGGATTTTCAAATTAAATACAAGAGTGTAATATGATTGAATAAAAAAAATTTTTCCCAGTTTTTTTTCTCTCTTCATCAGAAAATGTTCATCAACCCACACTTGAAAAGGCCCTTTTTTTTCTTTTTCCTTAAGTGCGCTTTCCTAAGTTGTCATAATATGATTCTAATGAATGTATTTCATTATAAGTTATAGGTTTTCTATGCTGAACAGACGGTATGACAGTTGTGGTTGTAGTCCCGTCCATAGCACATGAAAGTAGCTCCTGTTCTTCCTCCTCCTCCTCTTCCTCATTGTCAACCAATCCACGTTAGGATGACACGAGGCTGGGCTGTGTGTAATCACCCTGTATGGTTCCTTGATTCATATCCTCATGCTCCGCCTGCAATGCCTCCTCTTTAATTGTGAGCAGAGAGCTTTTCAGAATGCAGATGAGCGGGATGGTGACGCTAAGTATGGTGTCATCACTGCTCACCATCTTGGTGGACTCGTCAAAGTTTTGCAGGATGCTACATATGTCTGACATCCATGTCCACTCCTGAGGTCTTATGTGTGGAGTCAAACCTGACAAATGACGGCCTTGTTGATGCTGATATTCAACAACTGCCCGCTTCTGCTCACAAATCCTTTCTAAAATATGCAGTGTAGAGTTCCAACGCATGGGGACATCACACAACAGTCGGTGAGCCGGAATCTACAATCGCTGCTGAAGCACGGCAAGGGTGGATGAAGCTGTAGCTGACTTTCTAAAATGCGCACACAGGTGGCCTACTTCAACCAGCAGATCCGGCAGCTTCGGATAGCTTTTTAGAAAACGTTGAATAACGAGGTTCAACACATGGGCCAGGCATGGTACGTGTGTCAGTTTGCCTCGCCTCAAAGCCGCCTCCATGTTCCTGCCATTGTCACACACAACCATGCCTGGCTGGAGATTTAGCGGTGTCAGCCACACATCTGCCTCCTCTTTCAGAGCTGTCAACAACTCTTCAGCATTGTGAGGTTCGTCACCTAAGCAAATTAGCTTCAGCACAGCCTCTTGCCGTTTTGCTTTGGCAGTGCTGCAGTGCTTCCAGCTTGTGACTGATATGCTCATTTCTGACATGGAGGCTGAAGAGGAGGAGGAGGTGCACACAGTGGGGGCAACCCTGATTGACGTAGGGCCCGCAATCCTTGGCATCGGGAGGACATGTTCCATCCCAAGGTCTGATTGGGTCCTGACTTCCACTATGTTAACTCAGTGTGCCGTCAGTGAGTTGTACCGTCCCTGGCCACAAGCACTTGTCCACGTGTCCGTGGTTAGATTTACTTTCCCTGTAACAATCCACTGCATTGTTGAGGGCACGGGTAATGTGGGACACGTGTTTGTGCAATGCCGGGACGGCACAGCGGGAGAAAGAGTGGCGGCTGGGGACAGAGTACGGCCACCACCATCAGGTTGTGGAAAGCTTCCGTCTCCACGAGTCTGAAAGGCAACATTTTGAGTGCAAGCAGACGAGAAATATGAGAATTGAGTTCTGTGGCCTGTGGAGCGTTGGCTGCGTATTTCCGCTTACGTTCCAATGACTGGGTATGGACAACTGAAGGCTGCGCTGGGACAAGGACGTGGACGTGCTTGATGATTGTGCTATTTGACTCTGGTCAATGGCAGGTGCAGGGCAGGAGGAAACTTCGCATGCACCGTGGACAGGGGATTGGCTTGCACGCACAACAGTGGAAGAAGCAGTGGTGTCACCTGCAGACTCTGTTCCTGGAGCCTGAGGTTGGGCCCACGAAGTCGGGTGCTTTGCTGCCATGTGCCTGATCATGCTGTTGGTGGTAAGGCTGGTAGTTTTGCTACCCCTGCTGATGCTGGCATGACTGGTGTTGCAAATGGCCTGTTTCAGGCTATGGGTGGAGTCTTTAAAAAATAACCAGACTCGGGAAGACCTAACAGTTGGACTGTCAACTTCGGTTATGTTGGTGTTACTGGGAACTGTTGCAAGCCTTCTGTCTGCAGCCACCACTCTACTTCCTGCCTGAAGGGGTGTGATGCCTACCACCCCCTGTGTGCTGCTTTCCTCACTCTGCATGTCCTCCTGCAAGGTTACATCTGTTACTACATCATCCACCACCTCATGTTCCACTTCCCCAACCTGGTCCTCCTCCTGACTTTCCATCAATTGTGTCTCATCATCGTCCACCTCTTGTGACCGTGGCTGCTCAAAGATTTGTGCATCATACATGGAATATCATCTTGCCTCGCTTCTAGTGGAGCGGGTGAGAGGCACGAATCTCCAAATGGAAAAATGAACAGCTCTTCGGAGTGTCCGAGTGTGAGATCAGTTGTCTCAGGGCACTCAGCATGGTGGGAGGAAGGTGGATCAGGTTAAGGAATATGCGGTCCAGATTCACGGCTAGTGTGACTTGAACGTGTTGAAAACAGGGTGCTGGTGGTGGTGGATAAGTAACTGGAAGTATTATCCGCTATTCAACCAGCAACCTTTTCACACTGCTCAATCTTCAATAGTGCTGTCTTGCCGTGCGGTCCCCTAGGACTTCGGACACTAAGGTCCAGCGAGAAGATGAGGGTGTTTTCGGTGGGCCATTTTCAGCTTGCCCATGGCCTCGGCCTGCACCATCAGCATCACGTCCACTTCCCCGTCTCTTGACACGCGCCTTGCCCATTGTAAATGGAGTAGAATATTACACACGTTCACTACAAAAGGGTGATTTGGGAGTCAACTTGTATGTGATATGTGTGCTTGAAAACCACACTTTTACCTATCTGGACCTTCGGTAAAAATGTTTTTGTTCTTATCAGATTTAATAATTACGTTAGCAGACTGCAAAAAAATACAATGTTTTGCCCTAAACTGGCCAAACTTGGAGCACGCACAGAATAGGAGCTGGCACTGAGATACCACTACAACAAATGTGTGTCCTGATTTTTTTTTATTTTTGGCCTAACTAGTGACACCCAGGACAAAAAAAGGAAAACCGGCCTACACTGCCCAAGCTTTGAGCACAAACAGATATGAGCTGGCACGGAGATACCACTGCGACAAATGTGTGGTCTGTATTTTTTTATTTTTGGGCTCCTGTTGTCACAACTCACCTAATTACAATCTTCAATCTCTCACTCTCCTCTGGCATTTTCCCATCCTCCTTCAAACACTCCATCATTACTCCACTACTAAAGAAACCCGCTCTTGACCCTTCCTGCACAAACAACTACAGACCGGTCTCCAATCTCCCCTTCATCTCCAAACTTTTGGAGCGCCTAGTCTACTCCCGCCTCACCCGTTACCTCTCCACTCACTCCCTCCTAGACCCTTCACAGTCCGGCTTCCGACCCCTACATTCGACTGAAACTGCACTCATCAAAGTGACCAATGACCTTCTGACAGCAAAACGTAACGGCGACCACTCTCTGCTCATTCTACTCGACCTTTCTGCAGCTTTCGACACGGTTGACCACCGTCTCCTACTGTCCAGGCTCCACTCTCTAGGTATTAAGGACACTGTTCACTCCTGGTTCTCCTCCTATCTTTCTGACCGCTCCTTCAGTGTTTCGTTCTCTGGCTCCACTTCATCTCCTCTCCCTCTCACTGTCGGTGTACCCCAGGGCTCAGTCCTTGGCCCCCTTCTCTTCTCTCTCTACACCGCCCCAATTGGACAGACCATCAGCAGATTTGGCTTTCAGTACCATCTTTATACTGATGACACACAATTATACACGTCATCCCCCGACCTTACCCCCGCTGTACTAAAGAACGCCACCGACTGTCTGTCCGCAGTCTCCAACATCATGTCTGCTCTCTATCTGAAACTCAACCTCTCCAAAACTGAACTTCTTCTGCTCCGCCGTCTACTAACCTCCCTAAATCTGACATTTTCCTCTCAGTGGGCGGCACCATAATAACACCCCGGCAGCAGGCTCGCTGTCTGGGTGTTATGTTTGATACCAATCTCTCCTTCACCTCCCATATACAATCTCTTGCCCGCTCTTGCCGCCTACACCTAAAGAACATCTCTAGAATCCGCCCTTTTCTCACCATGGAAACAACAAAAACCCTCACTGTAGCATTGATCCACTCCCGCCTGGACTACTGTAACGCTCTATTACTTGGCCTCCCCATTACTCGACTATCCCCTCTCCAATCCATCCTTAATGCAGCAGCCAGGGTTATCCATCTGGCTAATCGGTACTCGGACGCGTCCGCTCTTTGCCAGTCCTTACACTGGCTGCCCATTCATTATAGGATCCAATTCAAAGTACTTGTTCTCACCCACAAAGCTCTCCACACTGCAGCACCCCCCTATATCTCCTCCCTCATTTCTATCTATCGGCCTAACCGACTGCTGCGCTCTGCAAACGACTTTCGACTAACCTCTGCACTAATCCGTACCTCCCACTCCCGACTCCAAGACTTCTCCCGCGCTGCGCCAATCCTCTGGAATGCTCTACCCCAAGAAATTAGGACTATCCACAATTTGCATGGTTTCAGGCGCTCCCTCAAAACACATCTGTTCAGAGCGGCCTATCACATTCACTAATCAAAGTCATTCTATGTGTGTGTGTGTGTGTAGCCCATTCACTATCTCCATCCATCCCTCACTCCCTTAAGATGGCTGGACCATCATTGTAAATGCACCATTGTATATACACACCTGTATTTTGTATCTCCCCCACCTCATTGTAGATTGTAAGCTCTCACGAGCAGGGCCGTCTTATTTTGCTTTAATTACTATATTGTTAACGTTGTGACTTATGACTTGTGTTTTGAAACTGTTAAACTGTAAAGCGCTGCGGAATATGATGGCGCTATATAAATAAAGATTATTATTATTATTATTATTAACTAGTGCTGTATATCAGGAATGTGACACCCATGACAAAAAAAGGAAAACCAGCATACACTGCCTAAACTTTGAGCACACACAGATATGAGCTGCCACGGAGATACCACTACGACAAATATGTGGCCTGTATTTTTTTTTTCCAAATACTGCTGTATAGAAGTACAGTGACACCCAGGACAAAAAAAAGAAAACTGCCGTAAACTGCCCAAACTTTGAGCACACAGATATGAGCTGGCATAGAGATACCACTACGACAAATGTGTGCCCTGTTTTTTTTATTTTTGGGCTAATTAGTGTTGTATATCTGGACTGTGACACCCAGGACAAAAAAGGAAACCCGGCCTACACTGCCCAAAATTGAGCACACACAGATATGAGCTGCAATGGAGATACCACTACAACAAATGTGTGCCCTGTTTTTTTAATTTTTGGACTAACTAGTGCTGTATATCAGGACTGTGACACCCAGGACAAAAAAAGGAAACCCAGCCTACATTGCCCAAATATTGAGCACACACAGATATGACCTGGCACGGAGATACCACTATGTCAAATGTGTGGCCTGTATTTTTTTTTTATTTTTGGGCTTACTAGTGCTGTATATCAGGACTGTGACACCCAGAACCAAAAAAGGAAACACGGTCTACACTGCCAAAACTTTGAGCACACACAGATATGAGCTGGCACGGAGATACTACTATGTCAAATTTGTGGCCTATTTTTTTTTTATTTTTGGGCTTACTAGTGCTGTATATCAGGACTGTGACACCCAGGACAAAAAACAGGGAAACCCGGCCTACATTGCCCAAACTTTGAGCACACACAGATATGAGCTGGCACGGAGATACCACTATGACAAATGTGTGGCCTGTTTTCCAATTACACCTGAGGCTAGCTACATATAGCCAATATATCATACAGGTAGCAGCAACAGCACCAGAACACAGGAAGGAAAGGACCCTCTTGATGTATGCAATGATCTATATACACACATACAGTGCCTGCAGGCCTTGCACTGATGTGTATAGAGTGAAGTACACTCCCGTGCCTACCTAACACTGGAACCTGTATACTTCGGAATTAGTCCTTAGAAGGACTGTTGGGTTACCTGGATTTGAGTAGCTTAGGATGGTAGACCCCACACTGACTAAGAAATCCCTAAATCTGACCCTATCTAGACAGCAGCTCTCCCTACACTATCTCAATCTGGAGTTGAATGCGGCGAGCAGGGCGGCGTCCGGTCTCTTATACCCCTGATGATGCTGCGCGGCCAGCCAATCACTGAACGACCATAACAAAGATGGCTGCTGCGTTTCATTGCCTGGCAGACAATCCCTGCATTGTGATTGGGTCCACCAAAACTCGGAAACCTGAGTTCGCGCAGAGTAATCCCGGAAATGCTCGGTGCTCGCCGAGTAAACCGAGTACCGTGATACTCGGGCAAGTAACGAGTAGTGGCGAGCACGTTCGCTCATCACTATCAAGCAGATATCCCTGTGGCACCTCTTCCACTATTTTCTCCATATAGTCCACTCTAGTTCACAATTAAACTATCATAGTCCAACATAGACTTGCAGAGCAACCAGAACTCACTGCAGCTATTTTTTAATCTCATAAGTGCTAAGATCTTTCTCAGCGCATGACAATGTCCCTCAGGTTTTAATACCCTACTCTAGTTTCCTCAATGGGCTGACTGCTTCAATTGCTGCATCAGACTCCCCACATTTCATTATTCTAGAATGACAACACAGTCAGCCAACATTGCTTCAGTGCCATACTACTTACAAAACCTGTCAGCAGCAGCTAACTACCTTCAGTGGTCAGGGCTAGTTTTAGACAAAGTGGGGCCCTGGGCAAATGTTTAAAATGGGGCGCCAAATACTCACATATTGCGCCAACACACAGAAACATTTCTGTTGTATTTACATGCGTTGATTTCAGGCCATTAAACGAGCATGATCGACAATATTAAAGTCATTTGACGCTTGTTTCTGGGCCTACAATGACTGAGGAAGAATTATGGGTCCAGATAGTCCTCGATACAGTATAATGCAGGTCCCATATAGTACATATAGTATAATGCAGTCCCCATGGTCCTTAATAAAGTATACTGCTGCCCCCCTCAGAGTATACTGCAGACCCCTCATAGAGTATATTGCAGCCCACCTCAGACCATAATGCAGCCCCCCTCAGAGAGTATAATGCAGCCCCATAATAGATTTAATCACAACTTGGTCCTAATAGTAATAAAGCCCCCTAATTCTATGGGGGCAACATAGCTTCGCAAACCCATGTAGCCAATGGGAGCAAGAGGCACGGTCATGGGAGGGGACGTGTAGCGTCATCAATGACGCACACTATCCACTACACCATCAGACCGCACATCCCACCCCAAATAGGTCTGCAGCTCACGGATGCGCACAGCCCATGATGCCTTTCTGATCTCTATAAAAGGGAAAGATGAAATCATTCATAACTTATGAATGATTTCATCTTTCCCTTTTATAGAGATCAGAAAGCATCATGGGCTGTGCGCATCCGTGAGGTCTGCAGACCTTTTTGGGGTGGGATGTGCGGTCTGATGGTGTAGTGGATAGTGTGCGTCATTGATGACGCTACACGTCCCCTCCCATGACCGCGCCTCTTCCTCCCCATTGGCTATATGGGTATGCGAAGCCTGCGCATGCGCCGTATGGCTTATGATGCGATACCTGCTCTCCTCCTTCAGTTCGCTTCCATTGGCTGCGTTCTTTTGGGCGTTTCTCCTTTCATTTCAGTATGAATCCATGCAGGCGCTGTGGGAAAGTATGTGATGTAATTGTGGGGAGTGAGCTCTGTTTAACCCTGGAGAGATCGTGAACCTATCAGGAGGGATTATGTGGTAATTACCTCACCAATTGAATCACTGCTGAGATGTATTTAAACCTGGCGTTTCTCCTACCCTGACACGTCTCCCGAAGAAGGATTGCGAAACGCGCGTCGGGGTAGCAGGGACGCCAGGACACTCACGGACAACTCTTAGGTAAATTATTGTTAACCATTATTGGCTTTTATATGGGTATTTGTCCTACCTGTCATGCCACACTGACTTATGACACTGGATATTTAGAGCTGCTGCGTTTATTTAATGCACTAGGCACTTTATACTGGTCAGCAGTAAGACATTTGTATTATCTTTGTAGTGAGGTCGGTTATGGGGCACCTGTGTTAGGGCATTGGTTATTTATTTATTTATCTATATTGTGCACCTTGATCTGAGTTGTTTTTTCTTGTGATGTCTATGGCTATATGTCCCTGGTTTTTTGCTGTTTCAGCATTCTATTTACTGATTTTATGAATTTTCAATAAAAATTATGTATTTCTTCATTTTTGGCATCCTTATTTATTTACCGTTATTTTGGTAAAAGTTTTTTTGTGAATTATATAGCCCCATAATAGAGTATAATGCAGTCCCCTCAGAGTTTAATGCATCCCCACACACAGTATAATGCAGCCCCTTTAGAGTATAATGCAGCCCCCTCAGAGTATAATGCACACTGTATAATTCAGCCCCCTCCTCCCGCACACAGTATAATTCAGCCCCCCTACACACAGAATAATGCAGCCCCTCACACAAACAGTATAGTGCAGCCCCCACACACAGTATAATGCAACCCCCCACTCACAGTATAATGCAGCCCCCTCACACACACAGTATAGTGCAGCCTCTACACACACATAGTATAGTGGAGACTCACACAGTATAATACACACACATTAATGCAGACACACACAATGCTCACTTCTCTTTCTAGGTCCCCTCGCTGCTCTAGGCTCTGCTCTGGTCTCATTGGATCCACTGCTGGCACAATGAGGTGCACGATTAAGTGACGTCATCGTGCGCCCGCTGAGTCACAAGCAGAGGGGAAGTGATAAGAGAGTGAGCGTTTTCTGATGCTCTCTCCTCCATCACTGCTTGCAATTGTATCGGCATCTATGATGTCGATAAGTTGATGCGCTATGCCGGGGTAGGCGCTGGGCCCCTTTTACGGGTCCCATAGAGGCCACGTGATGTGCTGCTATTAGCGGAACGCCACTGGCTGGGGACCCCTGGAGGAGTATGGGCCCTAGGAAGCTGCCTGGTCTTTCTGCACCTAACACCGTCCCTGCCAGTGGTAGACACGCACTAGCTCAGTCCCTGACCACTCACTATTATTCTGCTAGCAAACCCAATGAACTTGGCCCCAAGGTTCAAAGTAGTAGAACCACTTTTTTTCTGAAAGGGCTCACTCTCATTTGGAAGTAAACCCTTCTAAGATAAGCCAGCTCTCCGAATGACTTGGTTCCAGGTCTAATACTTTTACAGACCCAAAGACAGGGGCGTAACGAATGTTTGTGGACACACAGTCTGCTGAAGTGTATTGCAGCGCTTAATTTTTGGGCCATTCACTGCAATTCATTCTGCCAGCCAATCATAGGACAGCAGCTGACATAGGCGTGCACTTGACTGCGGGCGCAGCCTAGTGATGTCATGTGCTCCTGTTGCTTGTACGCTGAAATCAGCTGCCGGATTCAGAAGAGGACGCTGCGTGGCGGGGGAGAGGAGGGAAGATGAGTAATTGTTTCTTTTTTTCTGTGCATTAAAGAACAGTGGCAAAATGGGGGACATATATACCAGGATGGGGCCCAGGATAAGTGACATATATACCAGGATGAGGAACATTTATACCTAGATACTAATGAAATGTATGTAAACTTTTGACTTTGTAATAAGTAATAAAAATGCCTTAAACATTCTCTCTCTCTCTCATTATTCTGGCATTTGGCAAATATTAATAATTATGGTAATCCTAACTGACCTAAAACGAGAAAGTTTTATTTTGATTTCATGACAGATATTGAGAAAAACATGCATATGCATCTTTTTATATAGTGTATGTAAACTTCTGGTTTCAACTGTATGTGTATATATATATATTGTAAGGTTTCAACTCACTCGGCTGCTTCAGAGGTAATCAGGAGACACGTTTCTTATCCAAAAAATCATCAGGTTTATTACATCATAAACCTCACAGTCACATGCAATACAAGTCTTCAGTACTTCAGCTCCTGCCTGGAGCCTCACTCCTCATAGACACAGAGATCTCTCTGTAATGTCCCGCCGGGACACATGGAAGTCTGTCCACACTGGTAGACTCCCACCCACTCTCTTTAGACACAGAGACCTCTCTGTAATGTCCCGCCTGGACACATGGTAGTCTGTTCACACTCACAGACTCCCACAACACTCTCTCCAGACACAGAGACCTCTCTGTAATGTCCCGCCTGGACGCATGGTAGTCTGTTCACACTCACAGACTCCCACAACACTCTCCTCAGGTGCCAAGCACACTTCGTTACATAGCTGTAACCCCACCCACAGATGAGGTCAGGATCACATGGTTAGGTCACCTGGTCATGACCTCATCACAGGTCCTTTACCACAACACAAACCATGCTTCCATGCATATCTCGAGGAGCATACACAGTGCCCCCTAGCTGCATCAGGTGTCACTACACCACTATATATATATATATATATATATATATATATATATTGTGAGACAGTGAGAGTATGTGTGTTGAATGGGGTGTACATTTCACCTAGATACTTGCTGACTGGTATAAGGGAAATGTATGGCTTTGTAAACCTAGTGGTAGAGAAAGGTCACTACACCTTACATTCATTACACACTTGCAGCTCAGGCCTGAAACTACTCAGGTGTTAATTAGGAGACCAGAAGTTGGTGTCTGCGAACACAGTCAGAGAGCTCGCTTAGTCTGGACACAGGAGGGTCCAGGCACAGAAGGTGTCTCCAGGAGTTTGAGCTGTCTCAGTCTGGGTGCTCGATGTACCCCGGACACAGGAGTAGTCTCTGTGAGAATCCATGCGGATCGCTGCTGAATAGGAGGGGAGCTCTCTCAAGTCTGGACGTTGAAGGTGCCTTCAGACACAAGGAGGAGACTCTGTGAACCTCCATGCTGGTAAATGCTGAACATATGTGTTGTTTTGGCCCAGGCTGTTAGAGTCGGGACCCGGATAGAAAGGGAAATCTATCTAAGTGTAATTAGTGGCTGGACAAGCCCAGGTCTTATGTTTATGATTTGTTTTGATTATGTTCTGTTTGCTGTGGACTTTAATAAAACTGGTTGCGGCCAGTTTTTACCAGAACTGCTGTCTCTGAATAAACTGTTTCTATGCCATTCCGTCTACTCGGACGGCGATCTCAGAGCTATATCCCCTGAAAAGCTTACAATTGGCGGAGAATGCTGGGGCAGCACAGTGGCTGATACAATTGGTGCTGGAATGTGCGTGCAGCACAGTGGAGAGACAGCAATAAAGGTGAAGTCTGTTGAAGCAGCAGCAGAGAAAAAAAAAAAAAAGTGTGTCAGCAAAAACGTCTGTTGGAGCAGTCTTAAAGAGACAGTAGCCCTAATAGAGTTTGCAAAAAAAAAAAAAAAAGTGTCTGCACAGCAAAGCTGAATTTTCTGTGGAAAAGACTGTGGAGTGTGTATGTCTTGAGTGAAGACTGCCGTTGTTGAGACAGAGAAGTCTGACAGCATGGATGACAGCATGGAGGCGCTGTTTGAACAAATGGCGCAAGTTAATGTGCAACATAAGACTGCCGTGGTTGAGACAGATAAGTCCGGCAGTATGGAGGAGTTCATTGAGTACCTGGTACAGGCCCAGCAGAGCATGCAACTGCAGTGCCAGCAGCAGCAGCAGGAGAATAACCGGTTGTTGGAGCAGATTGCAGCTCTCAGCACCTCGTCCCAGAGTAATGTTGTGAAGGCACCTGCGTTGTCCGCTGTAAAGAAGGCGGTAAGACGGTCCCTGAAAAAGATGACACCTCGTGATGATGTGGAGGTATATCTCACTAGGTTTGAGGGACTGGCAGAGAAGGAGAATCTGCCCCTATCTGAATGGGCCATGATGGTCGCCCCTATCTGATTGGAGAACCCCAAAGGGCCTATGCTGACCTGAGCGAGCAGGACAGCCAAGACTATGCCAAGTGAAAGCGGAGATTCTTACCCGGCTGGGTGTTACGGTGACAGCCCGTGCCAGGGGAGTTCATGACTGGAGATGCAGTTGGGAGTCTGCAGTCAGCAAACCTGATTATGGAGTTGGAAAGGTGATAGTGAACCGCTACACCCGAGCATGTCCTCCTGAGGTACAGCCAGAGGTCGGACAAGGAGACCACCAGGACGCCAATCGTCTGGTCAGCCTGATGGAGAAGGCCTTCGCCAGCAAAGACTGTCTCCGTGACCAGCCGTCTGAGAGGTCGTCACTTCAGAGTTCCCGGACGCTGAACTCTCGCGGTAAGAGCGTTCCAGCTGTTGGGGACATGGGGTATGCTGATAAGCGGGTTCAGGCCCGAGGGGACATGTGGGTGGAAAAGTGTGATGGACAGTGTTGGAGATGTCGTGAAATTGCAGCCAACTGTCCAATAAAAGGGGAGCCTATGTATTGTGATGTTGGCAGATCCCTCTCTCCCTGCGCAGAGCCTGTGTGTGTGTCCACCTCAGCCGAAGAGACTGGACCACAGGGTCCCCGGTGGTTGTAAATGACTGCCCAGCACAGGCCCTCTTGGACTCAGAGAGTCCAGTGACTTCCGTATGGGACAGCCTGATTGATAGGGACTTCATCCCTGATAAGCACCTGAGTATGGTGTGCATCCATGGAGACACCAAAGTCTACCCAGAGACTGCCGTGGACTTGGTCCCCAAACTCGGGGAGGTTTCATATGAAGGGGGGGTAGTGAAGAACCTGGTGCAACCTGTCATATTGGGTAATGACTTTCCCCGGTCTGAGGATCTCTGGGGAAAAATGTTTCTGATGGACAGTGTGATGAAGCTCCTATTGAGGGTGCGCAGTCCCGAGGGGCGGAACACAATGCTAGTGGGCCGTTAAACTTATGTGATAATGATGATGATGATGATAATGATAATGATGATGATGATGATAATGATGACCATGATAATGATGCTGATGCTGATAATGATGATGATGCTGATATGATGATGATCATGATAGTATATAATGATTATATGATATTGATAATAATGATGACTGTGATAGTGATGAAATTCCTTTGCAGGTGATGTTGGGAGACGAGGATGGTGGTTCTCGGGAACCGAGTGTCCCTGACTTACCTGTGTCCTGTGACAATTTTGAGAGTGAGCATGGCGAGACCCCTCTCTTAAAACGGCCCAGGAAAATATAAATGTTCTAAATGAGGTTTCCCAAGAGCCTGGCTCTGAGGAGAGGTTACCTCATGTTGCCATAAACACTCACCTGTTGTATAGGGACACTGAAGTCCAGGGAGAGGTCGTGAGCCAGCTCCTAGTACCTGAGCTATATAGAAGTATATTGCTGGGGTTGTCACATAGTCACATACTTGAGGGACCAGATGGTGAAGTTAATGTTGTGGATGACATGTTAACTAAGGTTCCAGATCAAGATGTGAATGAGAATGAATTGTATAACCCTGACAGTGAGCAGGATGTGAATGAAAATGAAGTGTATAACCCTGAAAGTGAGCAGGATGTGAATGAGAATGAATTGTATAACCCTGACAGTGAGCAGATGTGAATGAAAATGAAGTGTATAACCCTGAAAATGAGCCGGATGTGGCTGAGAAAAAGGGGTCAGACAGGGATAGTGGTAGTGATAGTGAATCATCTGATGACAATAAAGCAACCAGTGCAAATGAGGAAGGCATGGTAGCAGAGGAGGTTGAGAGTCCTGAGAAGAAAGCTGATGCTGACCTTACAGCCGGACAGAAGATGGCATCTGAAGATGTTTTACAGTTTGCCGGTTCCCTGGCGAAGACTAAGGTGAAAGGAGGAGAGCTGAGCTTTAAAGGCAGGACTCTGAAACTGAACACAGCACAAGTGGATGCTGTTGAAGATGAGAAGTTATCAATGTATGGTATGGAGCTGCATCATGCCCAGGACTCTGAAGGTAATGCTGCAGAGGTGGAAAAAGCCATGGAAGTGGTGGTCACCAAGCCAGATGCCTCATCAGAAGCTGAGGTCTCAAGTGAAGCTGTGAGGAACAAGACTGAAGATATGGGGACTGACTCTGTCCAGGAATCTGTTTCTGCCGAAGACAGCGGCGTGGACGGTTACGGTCCGGATCAGTAGCTGCAACTCGTGAAGCTCAGGCTGGAAGTTCGGCGCCCGGAGCCCCAGCAGTGTTCCTGAGTGATACCAAGGATCTGGATAAATCACAAGATGAGATTTTGAGACATCAGGCTGGCGTTGGTGAGCTCAAGCGCACTTTCATGGAGTCTACATCGGAGCCACGTCCCAACAAATGGGAAAAGCGATGTGTCACTCCGTTGCCGCTGCAGACACACGGGAGCTCAGATGGGATGCAGAACGTGGTGGAAGAGAAGAATCCGGCGGGTTCTGAGTATACAGATGCAGCTATCAAGGAGAACTTGAAAGCTGGAATAAATGGAGATATTGGAGACCATAATGATGTGAATGAAGAAGTAGAATGTAAGATGACGTAGGGCTTCTGACATGTCTACAGAAGAGCCTAAAGAAGGGCTGAAGACATAAAGGACGTCCAACAGGTACAAGATGAATTGATTACTTCTCAGAAAAAACTCCAAACTGTGATGAAGGAGCGTGATGAGAGCCATGAGCATCTTCTGGAGAAGCTTAATGAAGTAAAGAAGGTTCAAGGGGAACTGGAGAAAAGTGAAAAACCCCCTATACCTTCTGTGATAGTTGGTGACACATGGTCAGTGCACCAGGGACAGGAGGTACGTGAGTTTCTGAGGAAGAGTCAGCAGAAGTGTTCTGATGTGCCGGGTCGTACTTCTCTGGCCAGGCACTATATCGAAACTGAGCCCGGCCCTAAGGTCAAGATGAAACCGTGCAGGATACCCGAGGCCCGCAGAGAGCATAGGCCTGGGAGGGTACAGGGTAGTGCGGATGCTTCAGATGAAGAGAAAGCTGATGTTGGCTATGGCTCAGGTGAAGATACAGATGACAGTAGTGAAGATGAAGCTGATGAAGGCCATGACTGGTCCAGAGTTCACTGTCTCTTTTGGATTGTTGACCAGCCCTCCGGTCTGGATGACCAGCCCTCCGGTCTGGAGAAGAGGGGGGGATATGTGAGACAGTGAGAGTATGTGTGTTGAATGGGGTGTACATTTCACCTAGATACTGTGCTGACTGGTATAAGGGAAATGTATGGCTTTGTAAACCTAGTGGTAGAGAAAGGTCACTACACCTTACATTCATTACACACTTGCAGCTCAGGCCTGAAACTACTCAGGTGTTAATTAGGAGACCAGAAGTAGGTGTCTGCGAACACAGTCAGAGAGCTCGCTTAGTCTGGACACAGGAGGGGTCCAGGCACAGAAGGTGTCTCCAGGAGTTTGAGCTGTCTCAGTCTGGGTGCTCGATGTACCCCGGACACAGGAGTAGTCTCTGTGAGAATCCATGCGGATAGCTGCTGAATAGGAGGGGAGCTCTCTCAAGTCTGGACGTTGAAGGTGCCTTCAGACACAAGGAGGAGACTCTGTGAACTCCATGCTGGTAAATGCTGAACATATGTGTTGTTTTGGCCCAGGCTGGTAGAGTCGGGACCCGGATAGAATAGGGAAATCTATCTAAGTGTAGTAAGTGGCTAGACAAGCCCAGGTCTTATGTTTATGATTTGTTTTATCTGTTTGCTGTGGACTTTAATAAAGCTGGTTGCGGCCAGTTTTTACCAGAACTGCTGTCTCTGAATGAACTGTTTCTATGCCATTCCGTCTACCCGGACGGCGATCTCAGAGCTATATCCCCTGAAAAGCTTACAATTGGCGGAGAATGCTGGGGCAGCACAGTGGCTGATACAATTGGTGCTGGAATGTGCGTGCAGCACAGTGGCGAGAGACAGCAATAAAGGTGAAGTCTGTTGAAGCAGCAGCAGAGAAAAAAAAAAAAAGTGTGTCAGCAAAAAAACGTCTGTTGGAGCAGTCTTAAAGAGACAGTAGCCCTAATAGAGTTTGCAAAAAAAAAAAAAAAAGTGTGTCTGCACAGCAAAGCTGAACTTGTTGTGGAAAAGACTGTGGAGTGTGCAGCAGCAAAGGAAAGTCTGTTGGAGCAGTCTTAAAGAGACAGTGGCCCTAATGGTTTGCAGAGAAAAAAAAAAAAGTGTCTGCACAGCAAAGCTGAATTTCTGTGGAAAAGACTGTGGAGTGTGTATGTCTTGAGTGAAGACTGCCGTTGTTGAGACAGAGAAGTCTGACAGCATGGATGACAGCATGGAGGCGCTGTTTGAACAAATGGCGCAAGTTAATGTGCAACATAAGACTGCCGTGGTTGAGACAGATAAGTCCGGCAGTATGGAGGAGCTCATTGAGTACCTGGTACAGGCCCAGCAGAGCATGCAACTGCAGTGCCAGCAGCAGCAGCAGGAGAATAACCGGTTGTTGGAGCAGATTGCAGCTCTCAGCACCTCGTCCCAGAGTAATGTTGTGAAGGCACCTGCGTTGTCCGCTGTAAAGAAGGCGGTAAGACGGTCCCTGAAAAAGATGACACCTCGTGATGATGTGGAGGTATATCTCACTAGGTTTGAGGGACTGGCAGAGAAGGAGAATCTGCCCCTATCTGAATGGGCCATGATGGTCGCACCCTATCTGATTGGAGAACCCCAAAGGGCCTATGCTGACCTGAGCGAGCAGGACAGCCAAGACTATGCCAAGCTGAAAGCGGAGATTCTTACCCGGCTGGGTGTTACGGTGACAGCCCGTGCCAGGGGAGTTCATGACTGGAGATGCAGTTGGGAGTCTGCAGTCAGCAAACCTGATTATGGAGTTGAAAAGGTGATAGTGAACCGCTACACCCGAGCATGTCCTCCTGAGGTACAGCCAGAGGTCGGACAAGGAGACCACCAGGACGCCAATCGTCTGGTCAGCCTGATGGAGAAGGCCTTCGCCAGCAAAGACTGTCTCCGTGACCAGCCGTCTGAGAGGTCGTCACTTCAGAGTTCCCGGACGCTGAACTCTCGCGGTAAGAGCGTTCCAGCTGTTGGGGACATGGGGTATGCTGATAAGCAGGTTCAGGCCCGAGGGGACATGTGGGTGGAAAAGTGTGATGGACAGGGTTGGAGATGTCGTGAAATTGCAGCCAACTGTCCAATAGAGGGGGAGCCTATGTATTGTGATGTTGGCAGATCCCTCTCGCTCTGCGCAGAACCTGTGTGTGTGTCCACCTCAGCCGAAGAGACTGGACCACAGGGTCCCCGGTGGTTGTAAATGACTGCCCAGCACAGGCCCTCTTGGACTCAGAGAGTCCAGTGACTTCCGTATGTGACAGCCTGATTGATAGGGACTTCATCCCTGATAAGCACCTGAGTATGGTGTGCATCCATGGAGACACCAAAGTCTACCCAGAGACTGCCGTGGACTTGGTCCCCAAACTCGGGGAGGTTTCATATGAAGTGGGGGTAGTGAAGAACCTGGTGCACCCGTCATATTGGGTAATGACTTTCCCCGATCTAAGGTCTCTGGGGGAAAAATGTTTCTGATGGACAGTGTGATGAAGCTCCTATTGAGGGTGCGCAGTCCCGAGGGGCGGAACACAATGCTAGTGGGCCGTTAAACTTATGTGATAATGATGATGATGATGATAATGATAATGATGATGATGATCATGATAATGATGATGACCATGATAATGATGCTGATGCTGATATGATAATGATGATGATCATGATAGTGATGATGATACTGATCATAATCATGATAATGATATTGATAATAATGATGACTGTGATAGTGATGAAATTCCTTTGCAGGTGATGTTGGGAGACGAGGATGGTGGTTCTCGGGAACCGAGTGTCCCTGACTTACCTGTGTCCTGTGACAATTTTGAGAGTGAGCAGTGGCGAGACCCCTCTCTTAAAACGGCCCAGGAAAATATAAATGTTCTAAATGAGGTTTCCCAAGAGCCTGGCTCTGAGGAGAGGTTACCTCATGTTGCCATAAACACTCACCTGTTGTATAGGGACACTGAAGTCCAGGGAGAGGTCGTGAGCCAGCTCCTAGTACCTGAGCTATATAGAAGTATAGTGCTGGGGTTGTCACATAGTCACATACTTGAGGGACCAGATGGTGAAGTTAATGTTGTGGATGACATGTTAACTAAGGTTCCAGATCAGGATGTGAATGAGAATGAATTGTATACCCTGAAAGTGAGCAGGATGAGAATGAGAATGAATTGTATAACCCTGAAAGTGAGCCGGATGTGGCTGAGAAAAAGGGGTCAGACAGGGATAGTGGTAGTGATAGTGAATCATCTGATGACAATAAAGCAACCAGTGCAAATGAGGAAGGCATGGTAGCAGAGGAGGTTGAGAGTCCTGAGAGAAAGCTGATGCTGACCTTGCAGCCGGACAGAAGATGGCATCTGAAGATGTTTTACAGTTGGCCGGTTCCCTGGCGAAGACTAAGGTGAAAGGAGGAGAGCTGAGCTTTAAAGGCAGGACTCTGAAACTGAACACAGCACAAGTGGATGCTGTTGAAGATGAGAAGTTATCAATGTATGGTATGGAGCTGCATCATGCCCAGGACTCTGAAGGTAATGCTGCAGAGGTGGAAAAAGCCATGGAAGTGGTGGTCACCAAGCCAGATGCCTCATCAGAAGCTGAGGTCTCAAGTGAAGCTGTGAGGAACAAGACTGAAGATATGGGGACTGACTCTGTCCAGGAATCTGTTTCTGCCGAAGACAGCGGCGTGGACGGGTTACGGTCCGGATCAGTAGCTGCAACTCGTGAAGCTCAGGCTGGAAGTTCGGCGCCCGGAGCCCCAGCAGTGTTCCTGAGTGATACCAAGGATCTGGATAAATCACAAGATGAGATTTTGAGACATCAGGCTGGCGTTGGTGAGCTCAAGCGCACTTTCATGGAGTCTACATCGGAGCCACGTCCCAACAAATGGGAAAAGCGATGTGTCACTCCGTTGCCGCTGCAGACACACGGGAGCTCAGATGGGATGCAGAACGTGGTGGAAGAGAAGAATCCGGCGGGTTCTGAGTATACAGATGCAGCTATCAAGGAGAACTTGAAAGCTGGAATAAATGGAGATATTGGAGACCATAATGATGTGAATGAAGAAGTAGAATGTAAGACTGACAGTAGGGCTTCTGAGCATGTCCTACCAGAAGAGCCTGAAGAAGGGCTGAAGACATAAAGGACGTCCAACAGGTACAAGATGAATTGATTACTTCTCAGAAAAAACTCCAAACTGTGATGAAGGAGCGTGATGAGAGCCATGAGCATCTTCTGGAGAAGCTTAATGAAGTAAAGAAGGTTCAAGGGGAACTGGAGAAAAGTGAAAAACCCCCTATACCTTCTGTGATAGTTGGTGACACACGGTCAGTGCACCAGGGACAGGAGGTACGTGAGTTTCTGAGGAAGAGTCAGCAGAAGTGTTCTGATGTGCCGGGTCGTACTTCTCTGGCCAGGCACTATATCGAAACTGAGCCCGGCCCTAAGGTCAAGATGAAACCGTGCAGGATACCCGAGGCCCGCAGAGAGCATAGGCCTGGGAGGGTACAGGGTAGTGCGGATGCTTCAGATGAAGAGAAAGCTGATGTTGGCTATGGCTCAGGTGAAGATACAGATGACAGTAGTGAAGATGAAGCTGATGAAGGCCATGACTGGTCCAGAGTTCACTGTCTCTTTTGGATTGTTGACCAGCCCTCCGGTCTGGATGACCAGCCCTCCGGTCTGGAGAAGAGGGGGGGATATGTGAGACAGTGAGAGTATGTGTGTTGAATGGGGTGTACATTTCACCTAGATACTTTGCTGACTGGTATAAGGGAAATGTATGGCTTTGTAAACCTAGTGGTAGAGAAAGGTCACTACACCTTACATTCATTACACACTTGCAGCTCAGGCCTGAAACTACTCAGGTGTTAATTAGGAGACCAGAAGTAGGTGTCTGCGAACACAGTCAGAGAGCTCGCTTAGTCTGGACACAGGAGGGGTCCAGGCACAGAAGGTGTCTCCAGGAGTTTGAGCTGTCTCAGTCTGGGTGCTCGATGTACCCCGGACACAGGAGTAGTCTCTGTGAGAATCCATGCGGATCGCTGCTGAATAGGAGGGGAGCTCTCTCAAGTCTGGACGTTGAAGGTGCCTTCAGACACAAGGAGGAGACTCTGTGAACCTCCATGCTGGTAAATGCTGAACATATGTGTTGTTTTGGCCCAGGCTGTTAGAGTCGGGACCCGGATAGAAAGGGAAATCTATCTAAGTGTAATTAGTGGCTGGACAAGCCCAGGTCTTATGTTTATGATTTGGTTTTGATTATGTTCTGTTTGCTGTGGACTTTAATAAAACTGGTTGCGGCCAGTTTTTACCAGAACTGCTGTCTCTGAATAAACTGTTTCTATGCCATTCCGTCTACCCGGACGGCGATCTCAGAGCTATATCCCCTGAAAAGCTTACAATATATACACAGTATACAGCTCTGGCAAAAATTAAGAGACCACTTTCAAATGTTCAGATTGTCTGAGTTTTCCCTTTATAGGTATATTTTTGAGCAAAATGTAATTTGTTCTTTTTGTCTATAAACTTCTGACAACATGTCTCTGAATTTCCAAGCAATAAATTTTCCATTTTTTTTGACAAAGAAAAATGCTTTCAGACCTCAAATAATGCAAAGAAAACAAGTTCATAATCATTTAGAAACAATAATATTAATGTATTAACTCAGGAAGAGTTCTGAAATCAATATTTTGTGGAATAACCATGATTTTTAAAAACAGCTTTCATGCGTCTTGGCATGCTTGCCACCAGTCTTTCACACTGCTCCTGGTGCAAAAATTTAAGTAGTTCTTTGTTTGATGGCTTGTGACTATTCATCATCCTCTTGATTACATTACAGAGGTTTTCAATGTGGTTCAGGTCTGGAGAATGGGCTGCCCATGACAGGGTTTTGATGTGGTGGTCTCTTAATTTTTTCCAGAGCTGTATATACTGTATATACACTGCTCAAAAAAATAAAGGGAACCCTCAAATAACACATCCTAGATCTGAATGAATGAAATATTCTCATTGAATACTTTGTTCTGTACAAAGTTGAATGTGCTGACAACAAAATCACACAAAAATCATCAATGGAAATCAAATTTATTAACCAATGGAGGTCTTGATTTGGAGTCACACACAAAATTAAAGTGGAATGTAATGTCCTTAAAACAAGTCAAAATGAGGCTCAGTATTGTGTGTGGCCTCCACGTGCCTATATGACCTCCCTACAATGCTTGGGCATGCTCCTGATGAAGCGGCGGATGGTCTCCTGAGGGATCTCCTCCCAGACCTGGACTAAAGCATCCGCCAACTCCTGGACAGTCTGTGGTGCAACGTGACGTTGGTGGATGGAACGAGACATGATGTCCCAGATGTGCTCAATCAGATTCAGGTCTGGGGAACGGGCAGGCCAGTCCATAGCTTCAATGCCTTCATCTTGCAGGAACTGCTGACACACTCCAGCCACATGAGGTCTGGCATTGTCCTGCATTAGGAGGAACCCAAGGCCAACCGCACCACCATATGGTCTCAGAAGGGGTCTGAGGATTTCATCTCGGTACCTAATGGCAGTCAGGCTACTTCTGGTGAGCACATGGAGGGCTGTACGGCCCTCCAAAGAAATGCCACCCCACACCATTACTGACCCACTGCCAAATCAGTCACGCTGAAGGATGTTGCAGGCAGCAGATCGCTCTTCATGGCGTCTCCAGACTCTGTCACGTGTGTCACATGTGCTCAGTGTGAACCTGCTTTCATCTGTGAAGAGCACAGGGCGCCAGTGGCGAATTTGCCAATCCTGATGTTCTGTGACAAATGCCAAGCATCCTGCAGGGTGTTGGGCTGTGAGCACAACCCCCATCTATGGACGTCCGGCCCTCAGACCATCCTCATGGAGTCGGTTTCTAACCGTTTGTGCAGACTCATGCACATTTGTGGCCTGCTGGAGGTCATTTTGCAGGGCTCTGGCAGTGCTCCTTCTGTTCCTCCTTGCACAAAGGCGGAGGTAGCAGCCCTACTGCTGGGTTGTTGTCATCCTACGGCCCCCTCCAGGTCTCCTGGTGTACTGACCTGTCTCCTGGTAGCGCCTCCAGTCTCTGGACACTACGCTGACAGACACAGCAAACCTTCTTGCCACAGCTTGCATTGATGTGCCATCCTGGATGAGCTGCACTACCTGAGCCACTTGAGAGTGAAAGCACAACCAACATTCAAAAGTGACCAAAACATCAGTCAGAAAGCATTGGTACTGAGATGTGGTCTATGATCCCCACCTTCAGAACCACTCCTTTATTGAGTGTGTCTTGATAATTGACAATAATTTCCAACTGTTGTCTATTCCATTTGCACAACAGCATGTGAAATTGATTGTCAATCAGTGTTGCTTCCTAAGTGGACAGTTTGATTTCACAGAAGTTTGATTTACTTGGAGTTATATTCTGTTGCTTCATTGTTCCCTTTATGTTTTGAGAAGTGTATATATATATATGTATATATATATATATATATATATATATATATATATATATATATATATATATACAGTACAGACCAAAAGTTTGGACACACCTTCTCATTCAATGATTTTTCTGTATATTCAAGAATCACACTGAAGACATCAAAACTATGAATTAACACATGGGGAATTGTACATTACACTTTACAAAAAAGTGTGAAACAACTGAAAATATGTCATATTCTAGGTTCTTCAAAGCAGCCACCTTTTGCTTTGATTACTGCTTTGCACGCAGAAAAGGTGAACGGATGGACTACAGAGAAAAAGCACCAAAAATGCACAGTTCAGTAGCGTCTTTATACTCACAGGGGAGGGCAGTTTTCACGAAATCAAATCCATTTTGCTAGGACAGTTAAACACAGCAGAATTTCTGTGCAAAAAACGCACCAGAAAATACACAATATTTACTCTACATGTGAGCATGGTCTAAATTTCCAAGCAAAGTGGATGTTGTTTCATGAAATCCCTGCCCTCAGTGCATCTTAAGATGCTGTTGAAATGTGCGGTTTTGGTGATTTTTTTCCTCTATAGGCTTATATGCGCAGCCTGAAAAGAAAAACATGAAAAAAAAACGCAGTTGTATTTTTAAGCTCAGAATCAAAGTGTTTCTGTAGTATTAAAAATTTACAGTGTATAAATCAAGCATATTGATTGTCTTCCATTTGGTGAAGCATACATGTGGCAGAATGCTGACTGTTTTATACAGCTGGCATATATACACATATATATAGCTTTGTTAGATGTCACCATATTCGTAAAAGTTTTATCTACCAAAATCTAAAACTACTGTAATAAACCCAAGCAGTAAACGTGGCAAAAAGATAAAAATAACCAATGCCCGAATGCCATATTTTGTCACTCAAAAGTGGCTGGAATTGAGATTGGACGCCATGTCGCGTTTTGAGAGCCGCTGATGTGCCTAAACAGTGGAAACCCCTCACAAGTGACACCATTTTGGAAACTAAACCCCCCAAAGAACTTATCTAGATGTGTGGTGATCATTTTGAACCCCAAATGGCTTCACAGAAGTTTATAACATAGAGCTGTAAAATAAAAAAAATCATATTTTTTTCCACAAAATGATCTTTTCACCCCGACTTTTTTATTTTCCCAAGGGTAACAGGAGTAATTGGCCCCAAAAAGTTATTGTGCAATTTGTCCTGAGTATGCTGATACCCCATATGTGGGAGTAAACCACTGTTTGAGTGCATGGCAGAGCACGGAAGGGAAGGAGCGCCGTTTGACTTTTTAAACGCAAAATTAGCTGGAATTGAGAGCGGACACCATGTCGTGTTTGGAGAGCCTCTGATGTGCCTAAACAGTGGAAACCCCCCACAAGTGACCCCATTTTGGAAACTAGACCCCCCATAGAACTTATCTAGATGTGTGTTGAGCCCTTTGAACCCCCAAGTGCTTCACAGAAGTTTATAACGTAGAACCGTAAAATTAAAAAATCATATTTTTTCCACAAAAATGATCTTTGTTGTCCAATTTGTCCTGTGTACACTGATACTCACCATGTTCAGCACCCAGTGCCTGGGAACAACTCTTACTGCAACGCTTCTTCCCTGGCGCCCGTCCATGTGGTACTGGTGCGGCACATGCATGCCACACGTATTACAAACATGGACACTAACATCCCTGGTACCGGAAATATCAGGATGTGTGAAATAGGCCTTATAGCGGGTTTTTATGTTTGGCAGCTGTCACACGCTAAAACACACTTTTTATTGCAAAAACTAGTTTTTGCCTCACCACATTTTGAGAGCTATAATTTTTCCATATTTTGGCGAACAGAATCATGTGAGGTCTTGTTTGCTACGGGATGAGCTGACGTTTTTATTGGTACAATTTTCGGGCACATGACATTTTTTGATCGCTTTCTATTCCGACTTTTGGGAAACAGAATGAGCAAAAACCAGCAATTCATGAATTTTTTTTTTGGGGGGTTTTATACCGTTCCGTGTGTGGTAAAATTGATAAGGCAATATTCTTCGGGTCAGTACGATTACAGAGATACCTCATTTATATCATTATGTATTGGTGATTTTATACAATAAAAAATATTTTATAGAAAAAATAATTATTCTTGCATCGCTTTATTCTGCGAGCTATAACTTTTTATATTTTTTCGCTGATGATGCTGTATGGCGGCTCATTTTATGAAGGATAAGATGTTGTTTTCAGTGGTACCATGTTTATTTATATCTGTCTTTTTGATCGCGTGTTATTTCACTTTTTGTTTGGCGGTATGATGATAAAGCATTGTTTTTTGCCTTTTTTTATTGATGTTCACTAAAGGGGTTAACTAGTGGGACAGTTTTATAGGTCGGCTCTTTGAGGACGCGGCGATACAAAATATATGTACTTTTTTGTTTATATTTCTTTTCATTCAAATATTTATTTAGAGATGGAATATATATTGATTTTTTATTATTATTCTTGATTTTTATAAAATATTTTTACAATTATTTAAAAAACGTTATTTTTACTTTTTCCTAAGTTTTTAACTTAGTCATACTATGGGACAATCATTTTTTGCACTCTGATCGCTTCTATAGCATGCAGATGAAGCAGCATCAGCATGCCATAGAAGCTGTCAGCGCTACACTGACAGGGAGACTTGCTGATCATGCACTGCGCATGAGCAACAAGTTCCCTAGCTCTGATGACATGGATGTCTTCATGAAGAAATCCGCTCACCATGGCAATGATCGGAACCCCGCCTCACGCCTAGGGTCTCCGATCCAAAGGCAGAGGGGCTATCAGCCCTGTGCTGGCTTCTGGAATGCTGCATTCTTGTTTGATTGCAGTATTTCGGGGGTTAGAGTGCCAGGAGCCATCTGTGACTGCTCCTGGCACCTAGTGCTGGGTGTCAGCTGTCAGAATCAGCTGACACCCTGCTTCGATTGGCCGCGCACCTTCTGTGAACGCGGCCGATCGCTCAGATGTAATATTCTGTCCATGGTCAAATAGGCCCAGGTCACATGGACGGAATATTACATCTGATGTCAGAAAGGGGTTAATTATTTAAAATGATAAGAGACCTATACAAATTAAGTATTGCCATATTTGTTCTAGGTCATTTGTTACCATATAATTAAAACCATAAAAATAACCCCAAAAACAATGGTGGAATTAAATTTTTTCACCAGCTCATCCCAGTTGGAATTTTTTTTCCAGTTTTAAGTTTTAATACAATGAAAATCGTCATTATAAACACAACATGTTTCACAAAAACAAGCTCTCATTCAGCTATGCACATAGAAAAAATAAGAAAGTTATAGCTCTTGAAAAAAGGGGGAGAAAAAAAGGAAGCATAAAAACTCATGTTTAGTGTTGAGCGATACGATACTGCAAATATCGGGTATCGGCCGATATTAGCTGTATCGGGCTTTCGATTCCGAGTACCGATATTTTCGTCATATCGGATACCGGAATCGGATTTGTCACTGTCACTGTGAGTGTCCGTCGGTCGGGTCTGTCAGGAGTCAGCGGCACTTACCTGGCAGAAGATCTCCGGCGGTCACGTCCTGGACTGCTTGATGGCCGCCATTATCTTCTCCCTGGCGGTCACATGCAGTTTTTCGCGATAACTGCAGTGACTGCAGGGTAATCCCGGCCGTAAACCAGTCCGATGACGTCACCGCCGGGGAAGCAGGTAATCAGCTGTGCTGCGCCGGGATGACAGGCTCTGCCTGCCTGCCTGCCTCTGATGTCATTCTGATGTAGCAGAGCTGGATCGTCGTGGGACACTCGTTACTATGGACTGCGTCGGACAGGTGGTATACTGCTGGTTTTTTTTTTCATTTTTTTACAGGAGATCGATGGCGTCGCAGGATGAGACTGTAATAAAAGTAATGAAAACTGTGTTGTTTTTTTTATTAAATTAAAAACTTTTTTATGAACATTCACCCGTCCGGGTACATCAACAATTTAACTATTTACATACAGGGACCCTGTCCGTGTTATTTATAATTCTTTGGCAGGGGTGTTCCAGGTACCACCTGGTACTCTTCTGATGCTTGCCAAACATCCGAGACACCAAGGACCACCAGGACCTGATGACGTCGTGTGGCCTGTACAGTCAAGTCGTGACCCGCTATCTGTGTCTGTGTGGCCACCTCTTTCATCTCCCTCCGGGTCTGGAGCCCTATGTCCCGGACTGAACGAACCCCAGGGGCCTAACAGGCGCCGGGTACGGGCCAGCTATCATTATCATGTCCATAGCTGGGGCTGCTGAGGAGACCACTGAGGGAGGCTGGGGAGATTTACGGCGTGGGGTGGGCACTTGTGCAGAGGCCTGGATGTAGGAGGCTGAAGGCTCCGAGGGTCTCACAGGTTCCTGACACTCTGGGGACCAGGGGTCGCACCTGGTGACATTTAGGGCATACCATCCATTGTAACCCCAGTGTCGGGTGTAAGTTACCAAGTCTCCTGGCAACAGGTCCCTCCCGGGTGTCCTTCTGGGAGGTGAGTCTCCACGTCCCGCCGGGTCACAAACACTTCTAAATAAAGTCCAGGCTCCTGGATGAAGCCCCAACCAGCTTTCAATTTAAAGCTCCGTACTGCACCCTTACGCCGCGGCTCCCTCACCGTACTTTTATCTTTTCTCATCCGGTCCTTATCTGCCCGGTCCTTCTCGATGTGACGTTGGCGAAGCTTCTGGGATTCGCGCTGCTCCCTTTGTCGCTCGGCTTCTCTCTCCCGACGTCTACACTCTTCCTCCTGACGCCGGTTGTAATTCTCCTCCACTAGCATCTCCATGTCTCCACCATCAAACTGCAGCTTACAATGTCCGGTTTGCGGCAGCTCTCCTGGCGCCCGACAGTCCTGGCGGCGCTCACCTGCGGAGGAAGCAGCCGGCTCTGGAACAGATGACAGTCGGGGCTCCGGTACAGACAGGTAGACCTCTGGTGCCTGCGCGGCCTCCTCCATGAGGACGGGTGTCGCTTCTTCTGTCTCAGCGACGGGGGCAGACAGCGGGATCTGGGGTGCTGCCGGTGCAGCGTTTTTTGCAGGAACGGGTGCCTCCACTGCGACAACGTCAACCGGATCACATTGCAAGGGCTGGGATGCCCGCACGGACTCCTCTACTAGAACGGGTGCCTCACCTTCCGGTACAGACACTTCAGGTAAGAGGGATTGGCGCCGCTCCAAGTTTAGTTTTAGGGCACGCCAGCTGGCTTCCATCCTGGCGACCTCCTCCCGGTGCCGGGCCAGGACTCTCAGGGTATCCTCCGCTTCTTGCAGCGTAGGAGGGTTTCCAGGCCGGGTGCCCAACGGTGGTTCTGTGGCGATCGGGTCGCTTCCGGGGGGGGAGAGCTCTGACTGCTCCATCCCTTCACACTTCTGCTCGTGTCCATTAGCCATCTCTGCCAAGTCACATGTGTCATTAGCATCTGGAGAGGGCCCCTCTTTTGTAGTGAGGCGGGACCTTTGTGTTAGTTTCCGCACACTGAGGAGGATGAGGAGGCGGAACTCAAGAGCTGTGGGGCACGATCTTACATTGCAGTAACATTTAGAGTGGTCGGCCATCGTTTTCGCGCCACTGAGTGAGTGTACACCCACGAAGAGCACGCCCTTCTTCTTCACCAGTGCCTCGTCGTAACGCAGATATGGCGGAAAAATGGCAAATACATTCTCTGATGATTTTAGCAATTCTCAAGCACAAAAACAGTTCAATTCAGGCACACAGGACTCGCTTATAGCGAGCTACAGAATCCTGTTCGTGACGCCCAAGTTGAGTCGCACAGAGCCAGAGGTTTTGGGGGTACTCGGCACCGAGCCCGTCGACTTCTATGGGGTATGTCACGGCTTTACCCGGCAATTGAATCAGAGTCTATTTTACTATGTAGAAGTGTATAAACTATAAATATATGTATATATATATGTCACAATGACATGTATATATATATATATGTATTCTATGTGTGTATATTTTGTGTTTACAACGAAAGAAAGTGTTTTTTTAGTTGCGATATTTTGTTCCCATAGACTTACATGGGACTTCCGGTATCGGAATCGGATATCGACGATATTTAGTGATATCGGCGATACCATTCCGATCCGATATTTTTAGATATCGAGCAGTATCGCTCAACACTACTCATGTTGCAACTGAAACCTGATCTGCATGATATGAAGGCAAGATGCTATAAAGCCGGAGAAGCTGATCAGATGTAAAAACATTTTTGTGTGAAAAGTTTAGTAAAACTCGCATTTTATTCATTGAAATCCCTGATGTTTATATAGATATGAATCAAGTGGTTCAACTCAGTGATTTATAGTCTTACCTGTATGTCTGTGCATGATTGTCAATCACTCAGTAAGACCACCCACTGGACTTTCGTGCATACGAATACAAGGGATTTCAATAAATAAAATAAAAGTTATACTAACGTAAGAGTGTGTGGAAAATGAGGTTCCCCAGCACTGTGCGGCATGTGTGTCTGGATACTGCCACCTACTTTCCAAGCAAAACCCTTCAGAACCAACAAGAAGGGGAAGTGTTTCAGGAAGGATGAGCCTAGACTGAGCGAAAGAGATTTGGTGCCAATCAGTGAGACCAGCAAGACTTGTGTTGAGAGAGTCGCCGAAGCCAAGACACTGGGACATGCTAGGATACACCCCAGAAAAGGCAAATCTATAATTAGATTCGCCCTTTCTGGCACTTAGCCCGTCTATTCACATTGCCCTGTAGCGGTGGCGAATGGGTTAATAATGGGTTAAAGCCACCTTGATATTGAAAGGTGACTTTGAGCCAGGTTAATAATTGAGAGCTGTCAATTAGACAACTATCAATTATTAATCCTATTGTATGAAATAAAACTAAAACACACACACTTTAATTAAAAATCATTTTAATGAAATAAACACACAGTTTTTGACCATCTTTTATTTTACTGCCATTCCTTGCGAAGCCCTTGTTCACCTGTAATAAAAATAAAATAATAAAGCAACATTATTCTTACCTATCCGGTGTTCAGTCAGGTCCCCCGATGTAATCCTTCTGAAAGGGTTAATGTTTACTGCAGGGACCGCAGCTAATGCTGCCAGCCTCGCAGTAAACCCCCAAATGAATCATCTCCTCTCCTGGCTGACAGGAGAGGAAGTGATTAGTGTGGGAAGCTTAATTGATAGCTTCCCACTTTCACTTCAGGTCAGCCGGGGACACCGCACAGCATCAGTGACGTCAGAGGGAATCCTGGCTGACCTGAACTGAACTGATTAACAAAAATAGGGGATCCCCTCAAAAAAAAAATTGGCGTGGGTCCCCCTATTTTTGTTAACCAGCTAGATGAAGCAGACTACTGATGCCTGGTGTTTAAGGCTGTTAAGGATCCAAGATCCATGAACCTTGCAAGCCTGATAATACCAGGCCACAGCAGTCTGCTTATCTTGGTTGGTTAACAAAAATAAGGGATCCCCTCGAAAAAAAAATGGCGTGGGGGTCCCCCTAATTTTGTTAACCAGCCAAGTAAAAAGCCGACTCCTGCGGCCTGGTATTAAAAGACTGTCAAGGCCCATGGATTTTGGTCCTCAACAGCCTAAAAATACTAGGCTGCAGCAGCCCCACAATTGGAGAGTACAGCTGGCCGAGATTACCCAGTACCCGGCAGTCACGTGCAGCTATCGTGAGAAGCTGCACGTGACCACCAGGGAGAGGGTAATGGCCGGCCTGGATGGATGGATGGACGTGACCACCGGGGATCTTCTGCCAGGTAAGTGCTGCTGACACCTGACAGACCCGACCGACACTGACAGTGACACTTTCGGGAAGTTCCTGTGTCACGTACTTCGTTCTGTGACACAGGAACTCCCCATAGACTTTACAGGAAAACTCCGATTCCGGTATCCGATATGCAAAAAATATCGGATCTCAGAATCGGAATTCCGATACAGCGAATATCGGCCGATACCCGATATTTGCGGTATCGGAATGCTCAACCCTAGCCAAGAACACACATCTGGAAGTGGATGTCTGAACAGGAGGCGCGAGCGAGCTGGACTGTTACTTCAAACACTAACTTACGGTACAGGGTTCAGTCTGGAGTAGTACAGCAGACAGGATGGGGACTGGACAGTGTGAGAAAGGCTCAGAAAGCGCTGTTTGACTTTGTCAGAAGGATTTGCGGCCTAGCGGAAAAAACAAGAGACATCCACTAGGGCCTGTAATAAAAAGGGGATCATTGTAGTGACACCCTTATTACGGTGACTATTGCCCTAATTAGGAATCTCCCAGATAACAGAGAACATACTGCAAGAGTTATAGTGTGCTCATAACGCATTGTATCTTGCATATTGTATAGTGTGTACTATAAATACTCTGCTCTCATATGATCTACCTTCTGTTAAATCTACCCCTTCTTTCACACACATTAGGAAAATAAACAGTGGAATTGGTTATTTCTAATGCTAATGAGTTGCTTGACGCACATTTGGCATGGTCAGGTAGTTTAGGGTACCTTCCCACCTACTTGTTCTAAATGTACATTTTACAAAAGTCATAACTGTCAATCAAGGATGAGGGGAAGCGAGATACACGTATAGCAAGTAAGCTGAAAGGTGCACCTGGCCATGGCAAGGGTGCACCAAGCACTTCATTAGCATATGTGAATAAATGAGGATTTTGGTGAAATGTAGTATTGGATTAAAAAACTAATTTGCCAATTTTTATTGGGGTGTTTCCCTTAAAAGTGATCACTACTACCACAAACCAAAAGAAAACTCAATATACTGTAGATCGCGTTATGCAGGCCAACAAAAAGTGTTTGGACATTAGCAAGCTTGTTTATTTAAAAAAAGTGAAAGTAAAAAAGAAAGTTTGCAATGCCATGACTTCCTAACCGATATAGTAGATGTCCTTTATGTCCTTGGTTGAGTTTCAATTTCGCCTCTTGTGTGTTTAGTGGAATGGTGCTCTTTTAGTAGAATTGGTTATTAGTGTTCATGGATAAAAACTATTCTGGTTCCATTTAAGGGTTATTCTCACAATCACAATTTTTTTTTAGAAATTACTGTAAATGCATACTTTTTATAAACATACAGACTAAGCCTAAAGTAACATTTATTTTTTGTACCTTTGTTTGTTTTTTCACCTCTTATTGCAATTTTGTATTAGACACGACCTAGAGCTTTGCTGGCATGAAGCTAGCTGAGAGAAACTTCACCACGCATGAAAAGGAGCACTGGTGCACAGGATGGCTGCAATGCCAACTAGAAGGTAGATAGATCCTGGAGAGGTATCATTTGGGCCATGACATGTGCCAAACAGGGCAGATTCAAAATTGAGTTATAGTGGCACAAATGAATAAATATACCATATATACTCGAGTATAATCCGAATTTTTCAGCACGTTTTTTTTGTGCTGAAAACGCTCCCTCGGCTTATATGTGAGTGAGGTGTCCAGAAGATGGAGGGGGAGTAGCGGGTCACAGGAGGCAGAAAGCCTGTGCCCGCTGCTAAAGAGAAATGAATATTATGAATATTCATTACGCTCGCAGTGAATATTCATTTCTCTGTAATAGTGCGCACAGTGCAGTAGCGTAGCTACCGGGGGGCAGAAGGGCCGGTGGCCCCGGGCCTCGCGCTCTGGGGGGACCCACTCGGAGCTACGCTACTGTAAGTGTATCGGCGTGCACAGCGCGCCGACACAGTTACATTCTGCGGTAGAGCAGGGAGAATCGATCTCCCTGCGCTGCCGCCCGGCCGCTACAGGGCCCCTGAGCAGGCGGTGGGGGTCCCTGTGCCAGCAGTGGGCCCCTCGCCCGTCATCGGAAGGTCAGCTGTATCGGCATCTAGCCGATACAGCTGACCGTATAGAGAGAGAAGGAGCGAACGCTCCTTCTCTCCCATAATCCCCCTCTCTGCACCTGACAGCAGGCGCGATGATGTCACTGCCCGGCGTCCGCTGTCAGATGAGCGGGAGAGCAGTGAACAGCGCTGGAGCCGGGAAGAAGAGAGGTGAGTACAGGATTTATTATTTTTGTAATGGGGTGCATTATATTACAGGGTCTTCTTATGGGGGTGTATTATATTACAGAGGCTCCATATGGGGGGGTGCATTATATTACAGGGGCTCCCTATGGGAAGTGCATTATATTACAGGGGCTCCCTATGGGGGGGTGCATTATATTACAGGGGCTCCCTATGGGGGTGCATTATACTACAGAGGCTGCCTATGGGGGTGCATTATACTACAGAGGCTGCCTATGGGGGTGCATTATACTACAGAGGCACCCTATGGGGGTGCATTGTAATACAGGGGCTCTATATGGGGGTGCATTATACTACAGAGGCTCTATATGGGGGTGCATTATACTACAGAGGCTCCCTATGGGGGGTGCATTATAACACAGGGGCTCCCTATGGGGGGAGTGCATTACACTACAGAGGCTGCCTATGGGGGTGCATTATATTACAGAGGCTCCCTATGGGGGTGCATTATAATACAGAGGCTGCCTATGGGGGTGCATTATATTACAGGGGCTCCCTATGGGGGTGCATTATAATACAGAGGCTGCCTATGGGGGTGCATTATACTACAGGGGCTGCCTATGGGGGTGCATTATGTTACAGAGGCTCCCTATGGGGGTGCATTATATTACAGAGGCTCTCTATGGGGGGTGCATTATATTACAGGGGCTGCCTATGGGAGTGCATTATATTACAGAGGCTCCCTATGGGGTGCATTATATTACAGAGGCTCCCTATGCGGGTGCATTATATTACAGGGGCTCCCTATGGGGGGTGCCTTATATTACAGAGGCTCTCTATGGGGTGTGCATTATATTACGGGGGTTCATTATATTAGAGGCTCCCTATGAGGGTGCATTATATTACAGAGGCTCCCTATGGGGTGCATTATATTACAGAGGCCCCCTATGGGAGTGCATTATATTACATGGGCTCTCTATGAGGGTGCATTATATTACAGGGGCTGCCTATGGGGGTGCATTATACTACAGAGGCTCCCTATGGGGAGTGCATTATATTACAGAGGCTCCCTATGGGGGTGCATTATAATACAGAGGCTCTATATGGGGGTGCATTATATTACAGAGGCTCCCTATGGGGGTGCATTATATTACAGGGGCTCCCTATGGGGTTCATTATATTAGAGGCTCCCTATGGGGGTGCATTATATTACAGAGGCTCCCTATGGGGAGTGCATTATACTATATTGAGGACTATCTGGTGTATTATGCTATATGGATGCTAACTAGGGACCATCATCCAGTGTGGGGATTATAGTGGCAAGGCCATCATACAGTGCTGGAGCCATTAAATAGTTTGGGGATATAAGGGATCATTATATATCCAGTGAGGGGGCATTATACGGTGTATAGGGGAGCTGTACAGGGGGAGACTTGGGACATTATTAAATGTAAAGTGAGCACTTATTTTAATAGGGGAACTCAGGTTACTGTAACTGTCAAAGGGGCACACACAGGGCAATATTACATTTTAGGGGACAAAATGTTGGCAATGTTTTCTAGGGCACTTGCACCTGGCATTACTACTGTATATTCTAGAGGGGTGCTTTAGAATTTAGACGTCACACAGAACCACACACTAGGTGCAGTAATAGGACACATATGGCAGCAGCGGCTCAGTATTGGGGTATCAGGAGCAGTAATAGGGACACATATGGCAGCAGCGGCTCAGTATTGGGGTATCAGGAGCAGTAATAGGGACACATATGGCAGCAGCGGCTCAGTATTGGGGTATCAGCAGGATGAGGAGTTTGTGCAGGTTGAGAATAGTCCAATCGGTGACCGTGCTAAAAATATGAGAAGTGAAACGTGACTTTGTTGTATTCTCTGTAGTTGAGTCCTGGCTGGAGGAGTCGTCATGTCGATCTGGGCCAGATGGAAAAGACGAGAAAAGTGAACGATTCCATCAGAAAGAACGTCAGCGGTTAGTCATTATCTGTAACTCTGCTGTAATTTATTATATGTTCTGTAGGAATTCTGTAGTATTATTTACCACTGACCATATGGCGGTAATATCAATATTGATCTTTTTATATATAGATTATTTTTGGCAACAGCGCGGTCATTTGCTGAGGTTCTCTGGTTAGGGGCCCACTCAGAAGTTTCGCCCCCCCAAACCGAAACCCTAGCTACTCCTCTGGCACAGTGTCAGCCGCAGCAGCCGGCTCCTGCAGATGCCCGGCGGTCACGTGTGCCTGCTACTTTAAGAGAAATTAATATTCATTTCTCTCTACTTCCCATGGACGTGGAGAACGGTGAATATTCATTTCTCTTAAGTAGCGAGCACAGGTGAGCCCCTGGCAGCTGGTACTGAGCGTGCTACTTAATAGCAATGAATACTCCCTGCCCTCCATGCACATAGTTCTGGCATGGGGAGTGGTGAGTATAGAAGCAGCCATGCTCTGTTTGTGAGCAGTGCATGACATCCCTGCCATGTGCTGCTTACAAGCATAAAGCAACTGCCTGCACGGAACAAGACGCTGTGAGGGAGCGCAGGGAGGTAAGTGCAAAGGTTTATTTTTTTTATGTTTTTTGACAGGGGCCTGTTGTGAATGTTTTGGAAATGAATTCTGAGCAGAAGCTCCCTCTGGTGGTTACAAACAGTACTGAACCATTCAATGAGGATTGGCAATCAGGAGTTACAGACTGGTCTGATATAAGGGAGGTTCCCTCCCATCATGGTTGCCGGTGATCAATTGTTCCTGTCTCAACTTTGGTTCCTGGTTCACTTGGAAGCTTGCTGAGTCTTGCCTCTTCTTCTGCTTTCAGATAAGATATTTTCTGTTTTAGTTTTTGTGCTTACCATTTGCATATTTCTCTGCATTTCTGTGAGGTTAGCCAGGTTCCCCCACGGGGGGCTTGGGCTCCTCTCAGTTCCGCTGGAGCCATTGTTATTTGTTCATTTGCCTTTTCCATTTTTTTCAGTGGCTGCGGCTTAGTTTTGTTACACCAGAGAACTGATTTAGGTAGTAGAGGTCATGTGATCTCAGGTGTTTTTGCAATCAGTAGCGTTGGCATTTTTTAGGGGTTTTTTTGGATTGCAGTGAGTATCCTTTCTATCCTTTTCTGTCTAGCAGATTGGGCCCCAGCGTTTTCTCATACTATTTTCTATCTGTGTCTGTATTTCCTCTTGTCTAACCGCCATTACATGTTTGGGGCTTCCTATGTTCTTTGAGGATCTGCTCTGGGGCAGATAGCTTTCATCTTTCTATCTTTAGGTGTAGTTAATCTCTCAGGCTGTGACGAGGCGTCTAGGACCAACGTAGGAACGCTCCACGGCTGCCTTTAGTTGTGGTGGTTAGTCAGGGTACTGCAATCCAATAGATTCCAACCTCTCTGGTGTATTGCCGTTTTTGCCTGCTCTCCTCAGCTACCAAAACACAACAGTATCACCGGCCAAACTGAAAATGGTATGGTACTCACAGAAGGGAAAAATAGTGTGGAAAGAAAAAAGTTGTCAGAGTTGTCACAGATTTTTTTTTTTTTTTCTGTTTCTTGCATTTTTTCCCTCTTTTTCTCTGGGTGCTGAGGAGGATTTTTTTTCCTCTCAATGGAGCTTGCACAGCTGTCTGGCCGTGTGGATCAGCTTGTCACTGAGGTTCGGAGTATTGCTGTCTATCTTGCAGGGTTGCTGGTTGTGGAACCTAGGATTCCCATGCCAGATTTGTTTTTGGGAGATCGGGCCAAATTTCTGAATTTCAAAAATAACTGTAAGTTGTTTTTTGCTTTAAAAACCTAAGTCCTCAGGGAAAGCAGCACAGCAGGTTCAAATTGTCATCTCTCTCCTGCGCGGCGATCCTCAGGATTGGGCTTTTTCCCTGACACCTGGGGACCCTGTTTTGAGTGATGTTGATGCATTTTTTCTGGCTCTGGGGTTATTGTACGATGAGCCTAATGTCACTGATCAAGCTGCAAGAAACTTGTTGGCATTAAATCAGGGGCTTGAGGACGCTGAGTTGTACTGTCAGAAATTCCGAAAGTGGGCAGTCCTGACCAAATGGAATGATGATGCTTTGGAAGCCCTTTTTCGGAAGGGGCTGTCAGAGAATGTAAAAGATGTTATGGTGGGTTTCCCTGCTCCCTCTGGTCTCAATGATTCTATGTCATTAGCGATTCAAATTGACAGACGTTTGCGCGAGCGTAGAGGTATGCGTGGAATAGTGTTGCCTTGTGAGCCAGCTTCTGAACCCATGCAGTGTGATAGAGTGGCTTCTGGGGCACAGCGTCATGAGTTTCGAAAACGCAATGGGTTATATTTCTATTGTGGTGACGCCTCTCATGCTATTTCTGTCTGCCCTAAGCGGGGAAGACGTTTTGCACGCTCAGTTGTCTTGGGTAGTGTTCAGACTAAATTTTTGTTGACTGATATGCTCCCTGTCCACATTTTCTGCTCAGGCTTTTGTTTATTCGGGAGCAGCTATTAACCTGATGGATTTTGATTTTGCCAAACGTTGTGGGTTTCCCTTGATACCCCTACGAAGTCTATTCCCCTACTGGGCATTGATTCTACCCCTTTGGCTGAGAATAAACCCCAGTTTTCTACTCAGGTGATAATGAGGGTTGAACCTGATCATCAGGAGAGTTGCAAATTTTTGGTACTGTATAATCTGCATGACATTATTGTACTAGGTTTCCCTTGGTTACAGTCTCATAATCCTGTTTTGGATTGGAAATCTGTGTCTGTAACCAGTTGGGGCTGCCAATGTGTTAATGCTAACACTCCTGTTTTTTCTGCCTCACCCCAGTCTCAGGATGTTCCTGACTTTTTGACTGATTTTTCTGATGTGTTTAGCAAAAGTAAATCTGCATCCTTGCCCCCCCATAGGAGCTATGACTGCGCTATTGAATTAGTGCCTGTAGTAAATTTCCTAAAGGTCGCCTTTTTAACTTGTCTGTACCTGAACATGACGTTATGCGGTCTTATATCAAGGAGTCATTGGAGAAGGGTCATATCAGACCATCCTCTTCACCCTTGGGTGCCGGGTTTTTCTTTTTGGCCAAAAAGGATGGTTCATTAAGGCCGTGTATTGATTATTGTCTCTTGAACAAGATCACTGTGAAATATCAATATCCGTTACCCTTGATTTCTGACCTGTTTTCCAGGGTGAAAAGTGCTACTTGGTTTACCAAGCTTGACCTCAGGGGGCGTATAACCTTATTCGCATTAAGCACGGGGATGAATGGAAGACGGCGTTTAATACCCCAGAGGGGCATTTTGAGTACCTAGTGATGCCCTTTGGGCTCACTAATGCTCCTTCCGTCTTCCAATCCTTCATGAATGACATTTTCAGGGATTTTGTGGATAAATTTCTGATTGTTTATTTGGATGATATCTTGATTTTTTCCAATGACTGGGACTCTCATGTGAAACATGTTCGGACTGTGTTCCAGATTTTGAGAGAGAATGCTCTGTATGTGAAGGGATCAAAGTGTCTTATTGGTGTACGGGATCCATTTCGGGGATTCATTTTGTCTCCATCTGTTAGGGAAAAATGGCCCCGGTAAAGGGTTCGGGCCCAATCTGTGATTGGGCCCAAACCCTACTTCATTAAAGGTTTTCAGAGATTTTTGGGGTTTTTCCCAAATTTTTTATCGTAAATTTTTTGGTAATTTCTCTGTTATTGTTAAACCTTTGGACTGTTTTGCCCAAAAAAGGGTTCTGATGTGGTGAAATTGGGCCCTTTTCCTGAAGCAGTCTCTGCATTTCAGGGCTTAAGCGAGATTCATTTGCTCCTGTTCAAACGGCAGCCGGGATTTTTCTCTCCCATTTCAGGGGGAGGTTGATGCCTCTAAAATTTGGGGGAGGTGCCGTTTTGCCCCAAAGAGATCCTGAGACCTTTTAAAAGAAACCCCTTGTCCCTTTTTTCTCTCGAAAATTTTCTCCAACGAACGTAATTTGAGGGGTTTAATCGGAGTTTTTGGGCCCATGAAGTGGGCTTTTAAAGAGTGGAGACATTGGCTGGAGGGAGCCAAACATCGGTGGTGGTCCTCACGGCCAAAAGAATCTGGTTTATCGGGGAATCACCCCAAGCGACTTAATCCTGACGGGCCCAGGTGGGCCTTTTTTTTTTAAAGGGTTTTAATTTTGGGGTTTTCCCTTTCTTCCTGGCACTAAGAATGTTAAGGCGGATGACCTCTCGGGGAAGTTTCCCCTTGCAAACTCTCCTGAGTTATCTAATCCTTTCTGTTTTTTTGAAAGAGGGTTTTTAGTTCTTTTCCCCCATCTCCCCCAATTTGAGATGGCTCTGGAAAAGGGGTCAGGAGGATAAACCCCAGCGCTGCCCCATTGGGAAAAAATTTTTGGGCCCCGACCGGGGGGAAAAAGAGTGTGATGTCGAGATTCATTTTTCCGCGTTGGGGGGTCACCAGGAATTTTTGGTACCAGAGACTTGGTGAGTCGGTCCTTTTGGGGGCCACTTTGTCTCGTGGGCAGGGGAGTTTGGGGCAGTCCTGTGGGATTTTTCTCGCTCCAAAGCCTTGCTTCGTTAGTGGTTTTTTTGATGCCATTCCTGTGCCCAAGAACCATGGACCCCTATCTCTATGGATTTTATTTCCGACCTCCCTTTCTAGGGGAATGACCGTTATCTGGGTGATTTTTATGGGGTTTTTCCCGTTTATAATCTTGTGCCCTTACCTAAGTTTCCTTCCTCCTTGGGAAATTTGGGGCCTTTGTTCCTTCAGCACGTGGTTCGGGGTTTCACGGCATTCCTGAGAACTTGTGTCTGAAGGGGAGTCTGTTATGTTTTCGGTAGCTGAGGGTGCAGGTAAAAAAAAGGGAATACACCAGAGCAGTTTTGGGAAATTTTGAGATTGCAGTACCCTGATAACCACCACAATAGAGGGAGCCCTGGAGCGTTCCCACGTTGGTCCTAGACGCCTGTCCAGCCGAGAAAATAATACACCCCAAAAAGAAATAGGAAACTATTGCCCCCGGGG
>JARQOD010002306.1:0-79995 GCA_033576555.1 Oophaga sylvatica
TGCATCGATCCCATGAATATGTTCATGTGCCTTTAATGGGGGTCCACTACTTGGACAACCTCTACTTGGTCTTAATGTTTGCCACTGTGAAAATAAAAACACTTATACTCACCTCCTGTGTCTGCGCCGTTCCAGCAACTTTGAAGAAAAAATGCAATAAGTGATCAAAACGTGATATCTACCCCAAAATGGTATCAATAAACACATCAGCTCGCCACACATAAACCAAGCCCTCACACAGCACTGTCGAGGGAAAAATGAAACTGTAACAGGTTTTGGAAAATTGTGACACGATTAACATTTTGTTTTTTTACAAATTTAAAAAAATGTTTTCAGTAAATAAAAAATCACGCAAGTTTGGTTTTCTGAGTATTTTCAGACTTCCATGCAGGGGCGCCATAGGAGCCGTACCCAGGACACTTCCAGAGCCCTGGGTATGAGTTTGAAAGAGAGTCCTTTGGACTTAAGGGTATGCCACACTAAGCGAGATCGCTAACGAGATCGCTACTACGTCACTATTTAGCGATCTCGTTAGCGACGTCGCTGTGTGTGGCATGTAGCGGCGATGTGGCCCCCGCTGCGATGATCGTGCACGAACGGTTTGGACCGTATTTTGATCGTTGGCGTCCCGCTGGTGAGCCTGAATCGCTGTGTTTGGCACCTTTTGTGAACGATGTGCGACCTCGTTGACGACGCATTAGTCAGTGGCGCAGGCGGGACTAGGTTTTCTTTAGTAACGCCCCTCAGCTCCGATTGCTGACCACATCACCTCAGCAATAAAAAATGGCAAATCGGGGCAAATGCAAATAGCAGCACAAACTGTCACTTTGCGATCGCAATGGCGTGTCATGTTTGTGTGGCTGGGGCGCCTCGCCGGGACCTGTAATGGCGTCGCTTGTCTGTGTGGTCACTTTGCGATCGCAATAGCGTTTGAGTCACAGGTGCGATTAGTTTATAGCGTACATACGTCGTGACGTCACGACGCTGGCGTCGTTCATGCGGCGTTATATCTTGTGACAATGGCGGCAAGGCAGCAGCGTGCAGCAGCTTGGGGTGATGAAGAGGTGCGTCCCATGCATCACAAAAAAGCAGTACTGCGCCGGATCAAGAGGGGCCTTGCTCGGCGGTTCGGGGTGCAGAGGACTACGAAGCAGATCAGGAAGAAGCTGGCGGACCTGTGCTACCGGTCGAGCGATAGGGTCGCCAGCATCCGGGCAGAGCTTCGGAGGCATCGTGGTGAGTGTTGGTGAGGGTATCTGGAGAGGCTAGGTTAAGGCTGTGACGGGACTACCAGTAGTGATGGGGTTACAGGCATTGATGGAAGTACTGGCAGTGATGGGGTTACGGACAGTGACGGGAGTACCATTAGTGATGGGGTGACAAATGGTATAGTCCTCCATACAGTATTATGGGCACCACATAATGCGCCATACAGAATGGGCCCATATGTGCTCCATATGATGCTCCATATATAAATGTGATGTTCCATAAATAATGAACTCCATATGATGCTCTAGTATATGATGGGCCCCATCATATCTTGTCTATAGACCCTATTACAGGCTTCATGGACTTTAAGAAGCGGGACAAAACCTGGGTAACGCAACTTGGGTCGGTTTTTGGTGAGCAACAGCTTCCTGAGAAGGATACACTTGATTTAAAGGATTTGAAACTGAAAATTAGAGAGCTTATCAAAAAAAGAACTAAAACTTGGTGGAATAAGGCTGCATTGGAAAATTATTTACAAAAAGATATTATCCCCAGAGGATTACGTATTCAACTATTTCCCACCTTAGAAACAGAAGACCCTAGCTTTACCAATAGGTGGGAAGAAACTCTCACCAAGTGCTCTCGTACCCTTCTAGAATTACTGATAGGCACTGATAAAAGAACTCTTGAATCTCTCGAGAAAGAAATTGAGAATATTAAAACCAAAATTCAAGAGAAATTATCTAGTGACGACTTTAATAAATTCGATCTCTCTCTGGAAGAAGAGCTTTCCAAGTGGGAGCGTGAAATACAGCATAATAAAACTAAAAAATATTTACGTGATCTAGAAGATTATCAACAAAAGAAAGTCTATCGGTGGCGCAATAGAAAATTTCATAATCCAACTAGATCCCAATTGGTGTCTAGTTTATCATCAACCTCAGAGGGAACATGTGTCGAGCCTTTTTTAGGCAGAAGAGCTTCCGGAACCGGGGAAGGAAGTTCTCACACAAATCATTTTCAACATGCCCTTACGCCGGTGACCAAAAGGAAAAAACATACGTACAACATGAGAGACAAGAAAACAAAGAGATTCTAAAGGTAATCAATCTCTCGCAACATATTCTATCTACACCACAAATTGAGGTTCTATCAAAAGGACTTTCATTTTCACTGGTGGAGGGATCTGATTTCTTTACTCTTTTTAAAGATCTTGAACTTTTTGCACGTAAACTCATGTTCAAAAAACATTTTTCTCCTAAACATGACGTAACACTGACTGAGGTGGAAGCACAGGCCTTAAGTGATTTAGAATCACTGGAAGCTGAGAGCTTACGCACAGGGGGTCTTCTTGTCCCAGTGCATCTGCACCGGCGGTCACAGCTTTTTCCCCCTTGTCTGCCTGTCCTCCAGTTGACATATTTGTCAAGCTGGTCAAAAAGGAATTTATGGACCTGGATTCCCATGTTAGACATGATAATCTTTCCTTTACAGCACGGCAAGCTATTAAGACTCTTCAGAGCCTGAAAGATATAGTGATTAAATGGGCGGACAAGGGGGGCAATGTAGTTGTCTGGCCGGTGCACATGTACGAGACAGAGGCCTTTAAACAACTTAACAAACGAGAATTCTATCGCAGACTAGATAACATACCACATGTTAAGTTTAAAGAAGAATTGAAACATGTATTAGATGAAGGATGTGATAGTGATGCAATCACAAGCAAAATGAGAGATTCTCTATTGCCTGACTTCCCTGTTACGCCCACCTTCTATCTGCTTCCTAAAATTCACAAAGACCCCCTCTGCCCACCTGGGAGACCCATTGTCTCCGGCATAGGGGGTCTTTGTGAACCAGCCTGTAGATTCATTGACTTTTACCTCAAAAAATATGTAGAAACACTGCCCTCATTCGTGATGGATACTACAGATGTCCTGAAAAGATTAGATGGCTTATCTTTGGAACAAGACATGTGGCTGGTAACTTGTGACGTGGAGTCCCTGTACACTTCTATTGATCACAGCCATGGGATGAGAGCTACAAACTTTTTTCTTAATATGACTAACTTGGAACTTAATTTGATTGAGTTTATCAATAGACTCTTATACTTTATACTCACTCATAATTATTTCGTGTTCAAGGACCGCCCCTTCCTACAGCTCCAGGGCACGGCTATGGGCGCATCATGTGCGCCTTCATATGCCAATTTGTTCCTGGGGCTGTGGGAGAGGGATACGGTCCTTGACACGCCTGGGCATGATTCTGTCATCTCCTGGCTGAGATATATTGACGATATATTTTTCATCTGGCAGGGCTCCACGTCCCAGCTAGAATCCTTCCTTAGCCACTTGAACAATAATGAATTTAATATTAAATTAACTTGGAAATACAGCCAGACTACCATCGACTTTCTTGACATTCTTATTTCCAAAGCAAATGATGGACAAATAGAGACAGACATTTTCCGTAAGTCGACAGCGACAAACTCTCTGTTACATTTCACTTCCTCTCATCTACCTAAATTAAAAAGCTCTATTCGAGTGGGTCAATTTTTAAGAGCCCGTAGTATGTGCTCTAAAGAAGCCACCTTCATGACCCAAGCAAAAGAATTATCGCGGCGCTTTAAAAGTAGAGGGTACCCTGATAGGGACATTATTAAAGGCTATACCAGGGCTCGGAACTCCAACAGACTAACCCTTCTTTCACAATCTTCAAAGAGGAAATGTGATGATTCTAGTCCCAGATTCATCACTAAATTTAATTCAAACTGGCGCGAAATTAATTTAGCCTTGAGGAAACACTGGTCGGTTCTATTGACAGACAAAGATCTTAAACGCCAATTAAAATCATATCCTTCCATCACTTGGCGTAGATCGCGTAATCTAAAAGACATTCTGTGCAGCAGTCATTGTATACCCCCTAAAAACAATTTCTTTGGTTCAAGTAAAGGTCCCCCATGGGGTAGTTTTCCATGTGGAGACTGTTCCGCATGTCCATTTATACCTAGAACCAAGGAATTCAATGACGCAGCGGGTAAAAAAACATATAAGATTGTTCATCACATCACCTGTCATACGGAATCAGTCGTATATTATGCCAAATGCCCTTGCAGCCTAATATACATTGGAATGACAACTAGATCGCTTAAAACGCGTGTACAAGAACATATTCGCGATATTAGAAATGCAATCAAATGTACGGATCCCAGTACATTAAAGACAATCCCAAGACATTTCTTTGACAAACACGGCTGCAATCCAAAAGGCTTTTCTGTATGCGGTATTGACCGCATCTACATTGGCATCCGTGGAGGTGATGTGATGAAGAAATTACTTCAGAAAGAAACCCGCTGGATAGTCATTATTGATTCCCTTGCACCAAACGGTCTAAATGAAGCTCTCAGTTTCAAATCCTTCTTGTAAATATATTTTGTGCTGTCCGCTAATTTTATGTATTTTTAATCTCTATATATATATTCTTTGTATGACTGTAGTAAATTGTTTGTCTTACATCATGGGGTTAATATTTACTGTGTAATCAATTTTATAACATTTATTTTTGATCATTATACAGCTATTCCGTATTTATATGGCGTTTGAATTTGGAAATATTGCCACAATATTCTCACTATTTTTCCTCGACGACGTCATCGGAATACTTTACCTGTGCAGTTTGGGACACCTGGAGAGAGTCCTTCTATGTCTACTGACGTTTTGGATCGATTCCGTGCGGTTTCTATTTCTTTACTATGGATGATGATTTGTTTGAAGATATAAAGAAGAAAGCAGAAACGATGATATCATGATTAATACTGCTTAGTTAATATTGGCATTAACATTTATATTTTATATAACAACTTCTCCATAACTGGTTACAGTTTTGTTATTATTCTATATATGATAGATTATGATCCTTTATTATTATTATAAATTGACATTCTTGTAATACTATATAGAATATATGCAATCTATTACTTTTCGGTATTTTCATGCTAGTTGCCATAATGATCCGGGGCACTTTTTGTTCCTTGGGCTCATTATAACTTTTACTTCTTTACTTAGTGATGCGCTATGTATTTAAACTACAGGTTATATGTATTATCATCAATATTCAATATACGTATATATATTTACACATGCTCTCCACTCGGCTATTAATATATCTGGCCGATATTGATCTTTATTTCTTACCCAAAAGATCTGCACTGCGATGCTTGCATATTCCATCTATCTTCCATGCACGCAGACGCTATCCACGCATGCGCTGTGGGCCGTGGGTGCCGTGGTGGGCTGGATGCGTCGCTATGGGGATGGGGAGCGATGACCTCGGTCCTCCTCTCCATTCCCTGGGGCGCATTTCGGCCGTCCGCGTCGCCTATGTTCCGCATCATGGGGGATCGAGCGCCGATTCGTGCATCAATTTTACACAGAGGTATTTAAACCCCTAATTCCTTGGACAGACCATGCCTCCTGACGAAGCCGAGTGCGGTGAAACGCGCGTCGGGGCTGTCTTTCACTCCCCTCCCTGCCGGCATCATATGCTCCCTGACTAATATGGCACAAGGTAATGGCTAATATATGTGTTTCATTATGCTTTATGGTTATGGCTTGCTCCGGCACTGCATTTAGCTGTGATTTCATTATGGAAACTATCAATGTGGGGGCAACATATAGCCATATATGATCTGGTGTTTGAGCCTACATATATGATTGATTGTTTATGCCTGCACACTATTCATTGACTTATATCGCAGGTTATTGCCTGCATACAGTCCAGTGATTTTTTGTCTGTAGCGTCACCTATTGGTGTTTTCGCTATAATAGATATAGACACAATATTGGCTTAACATTACCGATATATGCACACTTATATTTAATTGAATACACTTGACAAAGTGACTTCATTCTATTTAAGTAGTGTACGGTCAATAATTTTTGCCTGCATATAGCTTAGTGAATTCTGTCTTTAGTGTTATTTATCGGTGATTTCACCATAATATAAACACATTGTAGACATAATATCAGCAAGGCATATATTATTGACGTTTATATACCTATACTTAACTGAGGTCATCTTTGTTCACCAATAAGTGATCATTTTGCAATATATTCCATTGGGGCAATCGTATGATATAATATATATTTGATCTAGCACTATGTCTGCATAGTTGCCGGTGTGGAGGGTATAATTTTGTGTTTTCCTTCTCATTCCTGTCTATTTTTTATCTTTTTGACAGTTGATTAGCTGTGTTTTAACATCCTGTTCTCACTTTATTTTTGTCCATAAGTCTCACAATTTGTATATCTACATTGCTTTAATAAAATTGATATATTTTTTTGTTAAATATACCTCTCATTGTGATATTTTATCCATACATTTATTCTCAATTTAGGCCCCAGTAATTTCGCAGGGGCAGATACTTGACTCATTATCTCCTTTGGTTTGGTTGTGTTTTCGGCTAGAGGTATGTCCCGATTAGCCACGGTGACAATGTTTTAGGTTTAGATATGATGGGCCCCATATATAATTCTCCAGTGTATAATGCTCCCCATATATTGCTCCAAACATTAAATACAAAGGAAAGACCTCTCCTTGCCGGGCACTGCTCTACTCTGGACTTGTCAGGAAATGCGGAAGATGTCACAGCGGTGGAGCAGGGAGGTGTTGACGAGTACCAATAGTGTGGGGGTTACATGCATTGACGGAACTACTGGCAGTGACGGGAGTACCAGTAGTGATGGGAGTACAGCAGTGACGGGGTTTGTAGAAGGATTATTTCACTGAATTGTATTTTTTATTTGCAGCACCACCGTCCCCCGCAGCCCCCGCATCACCAGTTCCACGCACCCCTTCATCAGCAGCTACCCCGCCTCCGCTTTTGGGGTCATCATCCCCATCCCCAACCCCATCCACCCTACAATTCTCTCCAGCATCACTCCGTGACGCGTATGCAGGCTCGCCTTCAGGTAATTTACGCACAAGTTTGACAACTTTGTTAGGTCATAAAATGTTTAAGGGCTGTTGTGATATATATATTTTTCTGTGTTTCCCTAGCCGGCGGTGCCACAGGTTCTGGATGGGCCGTAAGTGGGTCGTCAGGGGATATGCAGTCGCCCCAAAACCGTAAGTGCACAGCAAACGTGTAACATGTACATGTTGATGTTGCAACAGAATTCCCTGTTAACTGTTACCATTACCTCCACAGAAATCCCCACTGTCCAGGACCTGCGGATGTCACACTGCCGGATGATGGCAGCCGTGCATCAACACGGGGTGATGATGGAGAGGTTTTTTGCTGCCCTAGAAAGGGGGGGGGCAGTAGTTAAATTTTTTTTTTTTGTTATAATTATTTGTATTTTGTTGTTTTTTTATTTTTAGTTTTTTCTACTTATACTTATATATATGACAAAAAAAAAAAAAATATATATATATATATATATATATATATATATATAGCTGTGGTGTATTATTTTTTTATTATAAGGTTTAAGCGCTAGTGTGACCAGGGCCTTTAAAAGAAATGTTGTTAAATTTTTTTAAATTTTTTTCATTACATTTTTTACCAATGCTGGAACTCCTATGACTGCTGGTACTCCCATGTCCCCATGTGTGACAAGTAGAAACAAGTAGATGTAATAAAAATACAAATTTTTAATAGTTGTCAACAAAATTGTTGACATCACATAAGAATAAAAGAACACAATTCACTAGATAAATAAGATTTTTTTTAAAAAAATGTAACAATGTAAAAAAATATAGACAAAAAACCTTTGAAAAAATTTTAAAAACTACAACTGCTGGTAACATGGATCGTTGCCATCACCACGTTGCCTCTGCGGTGTATAAAAATAAGGTGGAGCAACAACGTTTGGGTTTGGTGGATTTATACCAATTGGGTTCGGCACAGGATTGTGCGGCCATGAGTATTCCGGGTACTGCGGTCTGGCCGTGACAACATAACTGTTATCAAGGTTTCCTAATGACGCTTGAGTCAGGACCTCAAACATGAGTCTCTCTGCATGAACCCGCTGTATAGGATCCAGTGTTGGCAGCTTCTCATTAGCGAAGTAAGCAAAGCCAGTTATTTTTGGTTGGTCTTTTTCCGCCATTAGCACTTTTTTGGCTATTTCAATCAGTTCTGGAGTAGCCGAGGTGGGAGCCTTCCTTTTCCTTCCTGAAAATGTAAGTCGGCTCTGCACAGATGAAGATGGTGGCTCAACTTCTTCGTCGTCTTGGACCAACGGCATGCTGTCTTCTTCAGTCGGAGGTGTGGAGACAGCCTCTTCTGTGTCCTGCATGAACAAAAAACGAATGTTCAATCACTAAGAAAAAGAAATTTATCTTCACACTATAACACCCAAATACAGCAAAAATGTGAAAACGACACTTGTAAATGGATAGGCCTCAACCATTGAGCTAGACAAATTATCACTACATGAAGGGATTAATTCAGCCATTTTATCACAATTATATTTTTAATTTCAAGTCCACTTGGCATGTACATTAAAATGTGTTTTAATACAAAGGTACTTACATGTACGACAGGGGAGTCCGGCTGGATCACGGGGTCTGGTTCCAACATGGAAGTCGCTTGTCTGGGTACTTCTTGGTCCCTTGTGAAAGAAAACAGCTCAAAGTACCACAATTTGGGGACATACACATCTTCGGCCCCGGCTCCAGACTTGGTAGAATTCTGTACTTTATTTAATTCTTTTTTGTAAACTGTGCGGAGGGCCTGAATACGTTTTTTGACCGATGACTCATCCGCTGGTTCATCGGGATAACAGTTTTTGCACAGCTCCACCAGTTTTTGGTACGCCTCCTTCTTTTTAAGCCTGTTGCTGTAATCAGCCGACTTTATTTTCCACAGGCAAGGCATCGAGCGGTACATCTCGATGAATTCCCGCAGAAATTCATGCTTATCGGCCATCTGTAATAAAAAAAGGATTATGTGAGAACGGCAGAATGGTTAAATAAAATACATAGCCTACAACATAGAACACAGCAGGGAACATAAAATGGTGGTGATGGGCGCAGCAGGAGAAAACAATGGCAGACCTAAATAAAAGTCATAGATGGACAACTACAGTAAAAATGGATTTGTAAAATTAATATAAAAAATAAATAAATGTGACAAAAAAAAAATACCTACCTTACGAATTTTGTGATCCTGGAAAAAAAAAATAAAAAGGGAAACGCAATAGCGCCACAAACTGGATCGCAGAAAAAATAACGGCACAGACTGGATCGCAGCTAATGCAAGAGCCACAGACTGGATCGCAGCAAATGCAATAGAGGCACAGACTGACTCGCAGCAAACGCAATAGTGCCACAAACTGGATCGCAGTAGCTGCAAAGGCTAGCAGGACGCACTGGAACGATGCTGCAGATTTGAAAGTACCGCTTCTGCTCGAGCGCAATGGAAAGGAGCGCTGATACGTCGTCTTTTATGACGCGGTCATCCAATCACAAAGCAAGAGAGCTGTGACAAACTGTCATGACATATATAGTGACCACCAATCTGTGATGAGGGGCGTGGAAAAGGTTGCGCTCAATCACGCCTATCGAGATCGTGATCTTTAACAACACATGCTGTGTGGCACGTCCCAACGACCGCCGAAGTCGTTATACAGATCGCTGATGCGTCGTTGATGAGATCGTCCTGTTTGGAAGCTACTAGCGACCTTAAAGCGATCACACCAACGATCTCGTTAGCTTGTGAGTCGCTCAGCCAGGGCCTGTGGGGTACTCGGCACCGAGCCCGTTCACTTCAATGGGGGATGTCACGGGTAGCACAGCTCGGTCCGTGGCCCTGGGCGCTCACTAAAAAGGGGGGGATATTTACAGGGGTGTTGTGAATGTGTTAGAAATGAATTCTGAGCAGAAGCTCCCTCTGGTGGTTACAAACAGTACTGAACCATTCAATGAAGATTGGCAATCAGGAGTTACAGACTGGTCTTATATAAGGGAGGTTCCCTCCCATCATGGTTGCCGGTGATCAATTGTTCTTGTCTCAACTGTGGCTCCTGGTTCTCTTGGAAGCCTGCTGAGTCTTGCCTGCATCTTCTGCTATCAGATAAGATATTTTCTGCTTTTATTTTTGTGCTTGCTTTTTGCATTGTTCCCTGCACTTCTGTGGAGGTCAGCCAGGTCCCCTCCGGGGGCTTGTGCTCCTCTCAGTTTATCTGAGCCACTGTTATTTGTTCATTTTCCTTTTCCAGTTTTTTCAGTGGCTGCGGCTTAGTTTTGTTACACCAGAGAACTAATTTAGGTGGTAGACGTCGTGTGATCTCAGGTGTTTTTGCAATTAGTAGAGTTGGTATTTTTTTAGGGTTTTTTTTGGATAGCAGTAAGTGTCCTTCCTATCCTTTTCTTTCTAGGCAGATTGGGCCCCAACGTTTGCTCATACTATTTTCTGTCTGTGTCTGTATTTCCTCTTGTCTAACCGCCATTACATGTTTGGGGGCTTCCTATGTTCTTTGGGGATCTGCTCCGGGACAGATAGCTTTCCTCTTTCTATCTTTAGGTGTAGTTAACCTCTCAGGCTGTGACGAGGCGTCTAGGACCAACGTAGGAACGCTCCACGGCTGCCTTTAGTTGTGGTGTTAGTCAGGGTACTGCAATCCAGTAGATTCCAACCTCTCTGGTGTATTGCCATTTTTGCCTGCTCTCCTTAGCTACCAAATCATAACAGTATCACCGGCCTAACTGAAAATTATATGGTACTCAACAGAAGGGAAAAATAGTAAAAGGATAAAGAAAAAAGGAAGTTGTCAGAATTTTTTTTTTTTTCTCTGTTGCATTTTTTCCCTCTTTTTCTCTGGGTGCTGAGGAGGATTTTTTTTTTCTCTCAATGGAGTTTGCACAGTTATCTGGCCGTGTGGATCAGCTTGCCACTGAAGTTCGGAGTATTGCTACCTATCTTGCAGGGTTGCCGGTTGTGGAACCTAGGATCCCCATGCCAGATTTATTTTTGGGGGATCGAGCTAAATTTCTGAATTTCAAAAATAACTGTAAGTTGTTTTTTGCCTTAAAACCTAAGTCCTCAGGGAACGCAGCACAGCAGGTTCAAATTGTCATCTCTCTCCTGCGCGGCGATCCTCAGGATTGGGCTTTTTCCCTGACACCTGGGGACCCTGTTTTGAGTAATGTTGATGCATTTTTTCTGGCTCTGGGGTTATTGTACAATGAACCTAATGTCACTGATCAAGCTGAAAAAACCTTGTTGCCATTAAATCAGGGGCTTGAGGACGCTGAGTTGTACTGTCAGAAATTCCGAAAGTGGGCAGTCCTGACCAAATGGAATGATGATGCTTTGGCAGCCCTTTTTTGGAAGGGTCTGTCAGAGAATGTAAAAGATGTTATGGTGGGTTTCCCTGCTCCCTCTGGTCTCAATGATTCTATGTCATTAGCGATTCAAATTGACAGACGCTTACGTGAGCGTAGAGGTATGCGTGGAATAGTGTTGCCTTGTGAACCAGCTTCTGAATCCATGCAGTGTGATAGAGTGGCTTCTGGGGCACAGCGTCATGAGTTTCGAAAACACAATGGGTTATATTTCTACTGTGGTGACGCCTCTCATGCTATTTCAATAGACAAAAAAAAAGACTGCTATTTCAGTCTGCCCTAAGCGGGGAAGACGTTTTGCACGCTCAGTTGTCTTGGGTAGTGTTCAGACTAAATTTCTGTTGACTGTTACCCTGATTTGCTCCCTGTCCACATTTTCTGCTCAGGCTTTTGTTGATTCGGGAGCAGCTATTAACCTGATGGATTTTGATTTTGCTAAACATTGTGGGTTTCCCTTGATACCCCTACGGAAGTCTATTCCCCTACTGGGGATTGATTCTACCCCTTTGGCTGAGAATAAACCCCAGTTCTCTACTCAGGTGATAATGAGGGTTGAACCTGATCATCAGGAGAGTTGCAAATTTTTGGTGCTGTATAATCTGCATGACATTATTGTACTAGGTTTCCCTTGGTTACAGTCTCATAATCCTGTTTTGGATTGGAAATCTGTGTCTGTAACCAGTTGAGGCTGCCAATGTGTTAATGCCAACACTCCTGTTTTTTCTGCCTCTCCCTAGGCTCAGGATGTTCCTGACTTTTTGACTGATTTTTCTGATGTGTTTAGCAAAAGTAAATCTGCATCCTTGCCCCCCCATAGGAGCTATGACTGCGCTATTGAATTAGTGCCTGGTAGTAAATTCCCTAAAGGTCGCCTTTTTAACTTGTCTGTACCTGAACATGACGCTATGCGGTCTTATATCAAGGAGTCATTGGAGAAGGGTCATATGAGACCATCCTCTTCACCCTTGGGTGCCGGTTTTTTCTTTGTGGCCAAAAAGGATGGTTCATTAAGGCCGTGTATTGATTATCGTCTCTTGAACAATATCACTGTGAAATATCAATATCCGTTACCCTTGATTTCTGACCTGTTTTCCAGGGTGAAAAGTGCTACTTGGTTTACCAAGCTTGACCTCAGGGGGGCGTATAACCTTATTCGCATTAAGCACGGGGATGAATGGAAGACGGCGTTTAATACCCCAAGGGGGCATTTTGAGTACCTAGTGATGCCCTTTGGGCTCACTAATGCTCCTTCCATCTTCCAGTCCTTCATGAATGACATTTTCAGGGATTTTGTGGATAAATTTCTGATTGTTTATTTGGATGATATCTTGATTTTTTCCAATGACTGGGACTCTCATGTGAAACATGTTCGGACTGTGTTCCAGATTTTGAGAGAGAATGCTCTGTATGTGAAGGGATCAAAGTGTCTTTTTGGAGTACAGAGGATCTCATTTCTGGGATTCATTTTGTCCCCATCTGTTATTGAAATGGACCCGGTCAAGGTTCAGGCCATCTGTGATTGGGTCCAACGTACTTCATTAAAGGCTCTTCAGAGATTCTTGGGTTTTGCCAATTTTTATCGTAAATTTATTGGTAATTTCTCTGTTATTGTTAAACCATTGACTGATTTGACCAAAAAGGGTTCTGATGTGGTGAATTGGCCTCCTGAGGCAGTCTCTGCATTTCAGGAACTTAAGCAGAGATTCACTTCTGCTCCTGTTCTACGGCAGCCTGATCTTTCTCTGCCATTTCAGGTGGAGGTTGATGCCTCTGAAATTGGGGCAGGTGCCGTTTTGTCCCAAAAAGATCCAGAGACCTCTAAAAGTAACCCTTGTGCCTTTTTCTCTCGAAAATTTTCTCCAACTGAACGTAATTATGACATAGGTAATTGGGAGTTATTGGCCATGAAGTGGGCTTTTGAAGAGTGGAGACATTGGCTGGAGGGAGCCAAACATCAGGTGGTGGTCCTCACGGACCATAAGAATCTGGTTTATCTGGAATCAGCCAAGCGACTTAATCCTAGACAGGCCAGGTGGGCCTTGTTTTTCACACGTTTTAATTTTGTGGTTTCCTTTCTTCCTGGCACTAAGAATGTTAAGGCGGATGCCTTCTCGAGGAGTTTCCTTGCGGACTCTCCTGAGTTATCTGATCCTGCTGTTATTTTGAAAGAGGGTGTAGTTCTTTCCGCCATCTCGCCCAATTTGAGACTGGCTCTGGAAGGGTGTCAGGAGGATAAACCCGAGCGCTGCCCTATTGGGAAATTGTTTGTCCCAGACCGGTGGAAAAAGAGTGTGATGTCTGAGATTCATTGTTCCGCGTTGGCCGGTCATCCCGGAATTTTTGGTACCAGAGACTTGGTTAGTCGGTCCTTTTGTGGCCTACTTTGTCTCGTGACGTCAGGGAATTTGTGCAGTCCTGCGGGACTTTCTCTCGCTCCAAGCCTTGCTCTCGCTCTAGTGGTTTGTTGATGCCATTGCCTGTGCCCAAGAGACCATGGACCCATATCTCTATGGATTTCATTTCCAACCTTCCTGTTTCTCAGAGAATGACCGTTATCTGGGTGATTTGTGATAGGTTTTCCAAAATGATACATCTTGTGCCATTACCTAAGTTGCCTTCCTCCTCCGAATTGGTGCCTTTGTTCCTTCAGCACGTGGTTCGGTTACACGGCATTCCTGAGAACATTGTGTCTGACAGAGGAGTCCAGTTTGTTTCCAGATTTTGGAGGACTTTTTGTTCTAAACTTGGTGTTCAATTGTCTTTCTCCTCGGCTTTTCATCCTGAGACCAATGGACAAACTGAGAGAACAAACCAGACATTGGAGACTTATCTGAGATGCTTTGTGTCTGCTGATCAAGATGACTGGGTCTCTTTTTTGCCTTTGGCTGAGTTTGCTCTTAATAATAGGGCTAGCTCTGCCACTTTGATGTCTCCATTTTTCTGCAATTTTGGGTTTCACCCTCGATTTTCTTCGGGACAGACGGAGGCTTCTGTCTGTCCAGGTGTTGACTCTGTTGTGGAGCGTATGCAGCAGATTTGGGACCAGGTAGTGGAGAGGTTGTCCCTCTCTCAGGAGAGGGCCCGGCGGCTTGCCAACCGGCGTAGGACTGATGGTCCTCGGTTTGAAGTGGGGGACTTGGTCTGGTTGTCCTCAAGAAATATCCCTATGAGAGTTGCATCTCCTAAGTTTAAGTCTAGGTTCATTGGACCTTATAAGATCATGGAGATTCTTAATCCTGTTTCCTTTCGTTTACTTCTTCCAGGGACATTTAAGATCCATAACGTGTTCCACAAGTCCTTATTGAAGAGGTTTGTCGAGCCAGTGGTTCCTATGGCTGCGCCTCCTGACCCTGTTTTGGTTGAGGGCAATCTGGAGTATGTGGTTGAGAAAATATTGGATTCTCGTTTTTCTAGACGGAAACTCCAGTATTTGGTTAAGTGGAGAGGTTATGGTCAGGAGGACAATTCTTGGGTGTTTGCTTCGGACATCCATGCTAGGAGACTGATCCGTGCGTATGAAAGAGCTCATCCTGACCGACATGGTAGCCCAAATGAGGGTTCGGTGACCCCTCCTCAAGGGGAGCGTACTGTTGTGAATGTGTTAGAAATGAATTCTGAGCAGAAGCTCCCTCTGGTGGTTACAAACAGTACTGAACCATTCAATGAAGATTGGCAATCAGGAGTTACAGACTGGTCTTATATAAGGGAGGTTCCCTCCCATCATGGTTGCCGGTGATCAATTATTCTTGTCTCAACTGTGGTTCCTGGTTCTCTTGGAAGCCTGCTGAGTCTTGCCTGCATCTTCTGCTATCAGATAAGATATTTTCTGCTTTTATTTTTGTGCTTGCTTTTTGCATTGTTCCCTGCACTTCTGTGGAGGTCAGCCAGGTCCCCTCCGGGGGCTTGTGCTCCTCTCAGTTTATCTGAGCCACTGTTATTTGTTCATTTTCCTTTTCCAGTTTTTTCAGTGGCTGCGGCTTAGTTTTGTTACACCAGAGAACTAATTTAGGTGGTAGAGGTCGTGTGATCTCAGGTGTTTTTGCAATTAGTAGAGTTGGTATTTTTTTAGGGTAGCAGTAAGTGTCCTTCCTATCCTTTTCTTTCTAGGCAGATTGGGCCCCAACGTTTGCTCATACTATTTTCTGTCTGTGTCTGTATTTCCTCTTGTCTAACCGCCATTACATGTTTGGGGGCTTCCTATGTTCTTTGGGGATCTGCTCCGGGGCAGATAGCTTTCCTCTTTCTATCTTTAGGTGTAGTTAACCTCTCAGGCTGTGACGAGGCGTCTAGGACCAACGTAGGAACACTCCACGGCTGCCTTTAGTTGTGGTGTTAGTCAGGGTACTGCAATCCAGTAGATTCCAACCTCTCTGGTGTACTGCCGTTTTTGCCTGCTCTCCTCAGCTACCAAATCATAACACGGGATTAAAGTATGTACAGTTTGTTCTTGACGCCACCTGTGGTACCTGGTCAGGGTGACCAGCGCTGCAGGGTAGATCCTCTGAGGGGTTGTTACTGGGCAGCAAGGTGTTAAGTCTTCCACAGGCAAGACTGGGTCCCTCAGGGTATATGGCGGTGTTGGGGTGCAGGATGGAGAAGGGGTATTCAGTCGCAGGAGCAATAAGGCAGACACACACACGAAAGTCTCTTTCTGTACCTTTACTGATGGTAGTTGCAGGCACGTCCCGGGAAGCTGGCAGGGTGGAGGATGCACGTCCAGTAATCCCACTGAGTAGGTGTAGGGCCTCCGTACTCCTGTATGTGTGAGTTTCTGACCTGTATGAAATGAAGTCTAACTCTGTCTTCAATTATACACCCAGCTGACCTTGTGGTGGAGCCTTCTCTTGGATAGAACTCAGTCTCTAATGGTTGCGCTGACCAGACTCCTGTTCTTCCTGACCCCGGTTACGTATCAGCACTTGTGGGCCCCTGCGACTTGAAGTCCCACAGGGTCTCCGGTATCTCCTACTTGTCGTGTAGATGCTAGCAAGCTCGGACCCGGTGTCCGGTTGTTCAGAGTAGAGGTAAGCGATCAATGCTGTTTCAACCTCTGTCACTCTCTTTTCCCTTCCACTCGCCTTTCGTCCTACTCCGACCCTTAACATAAGCACACTAGCAGTAGATATCTGATTCTTCTTTTCTCTTCACTGCTCTCAAAGCGTCAGCACGCTTGCTCACTGAAACTACACTCAGTTGACTCAGTTCTGACCAGGCTGAAGTGGCTATCTTCCTCCACTATTACTGGCCTCCACACAGTGAACTAAGCTCAAGCTGTAGTCTTCAGTCTTTCAACCACTGCTGTTCCCTTTCCTTCTTCTCCTTCTAATGCCCTGTCTGAAGCAGCTATCAGGACCTTCCGTCTAACTAATCTGTGCACACTTCAAGAGCTAACTTTCCACGCTCCAAGGGAACAAACAGTCTTTCAACGTTCTGAGGTAATCTGATCTGTCTGCTGTCTAGACTCAGACTAACCTCTCACAGCCCTCCGGCTAATCAACTAATCTCCAACTCAGATAGACTAACTGCTGTCGCTCCACCGTCCTTATATATATACATACTCTTCAAGGGCTCCCTCTGGTGGTTTCTCGGATTGGTGGAGCTGTGAATGAATATCAGGTGCGTATGAGTTTACCTTCGGTACATCCTCCTGGGTAAATGTGGCTCCAAGCGCAGCTGGGCTACACAACCCCCCCTAGTTAACATCAGCACTCCTGGGCTGAAAGAAATACATTTTTATATTAACATCAACATAACATTAACTCGTCCCTTGCGGGAGGTGAAGACTCTTTAATGTTACAATAAATACACTTTTAATACAAGTAGCAAAGTAGAAAATACTTCAAAGTGCAAATACACAGTATTCTTGTGGATGACCTGTTCAAAACCTCCCACGGTGGTCCTGGGTGGGCTGCAGGACTTTCCTTTTTGCGGACCCCACTCTAGGCCACACCACACGGGTTTTTCTTCAGAGGTAGTAGTGGTTTACGTAAAACCAAGATGGGGCACAAGTGCCAACTATTTACAACTAGAGTTTTTGGGCTGGCAGAGTCCTCAGCCACGCAGTCCATCAGAAGACATATGAAGAACACATTACCCAACTGGGGTATACTAATACAAATATAGAAATATGCTAGATAGGCACTTCTAAATTAATTATAAATCCAAAAAAGCAAAAGAAGCATAATATGCCATAGAAAATAATTTTTATTATAGAAAAAGTCAAAAAGCAACAATGCATGAAAAATTTTTAAAAGCAGGGACAATAATACAAGTATAGCCACATATAGATCAGGATATAAAGTAGATGATATATTGCACATATATATTTCAAAATTTGAAGAGAACAAATTTATATCTTCTCTTCAAGAAGGGGATATATAAATAAATATCACCCAAAATAAGCGAGTGCTTAAAAAATATAATTCAAAAAAGCCAGTGCTTTAAATAAATAGTAAAGGGAATATCAAAGAAAATAAATGGCAGTAACAAAAATGCAACCACAGTGTACAAAAAATAAATAGCCAAAATGAATATAAAGTGCTGAGTTGTAAGAGAAGTATATACCTGAAAGCGGCTGGACACCCCGACGCGCGTTTCGCACTATAGCTTCCTCCAAGGGGATGTATGTGTCTGATACTGAGAGGCTGTGTGCTTTTATAGCTTAGATGAGTCATAGATGGCAGTGGATTTATGTGCGTCATGTCCGCCCGATATCAGAGCCCGCATTAGACTCAGCTGGAGATAAAATCTGCTATCATGGCAACCAAAAAAGGCGTCCATGCCAGACATAATCTGTGCCGATCCGTGCGAAAACAGATCTAATGAGGACGCGTTGTCATGGGAGCCCAAGAGCTCCTGGGAATCAGCAAAACATCCACCGCTCGACGTCAGAGCGGGGAGGAGCGCCGAGACCAGGGCAGAGAAGCTGATAGGGCGTTACCATAATGACGCTGGGGCTCATAGGGAACAGTGGTCCGCCTACCGCTCCACGTCAGAGCGGGGAGGAGCACCGAAACCAGGAGTGAGCTAGAGAGGCGTCACCTAGGTAACGTAGGGGCTCGTAGGAGTCAGTAAAAAAAATCAGCTATCCGAAATCGGAACAGGGGAAGAGTGCTAGATATAGGGCGGAAAAATCCAAAGGGGATATTGCTAAGGTGATGTGAAAGCTCACCAGAATCAGCAGGCCACCCACTGCCCGACGTCTGAGCAGGGAGGAATGCCGAGACTAGAGTGCCCACACCACCGCAGCAAAAAATTATTTACCCGATTCTCAAAGATTGAGAGGATTTAAAAGGAAAATAAGAAAATGCCTGGATAAAGGGTAAAAGTTTAAAGTTACTCTCAAAAATCAATAGATTAAGATAAAAAAGGAATGTAGGCTAAACTTACAGTAAAGATGTTAAAGGGAAATGAATCGAAAATTGTGTTATAAATAGTGCAAAAAAAGGGGTAAACAAAAATCTAATAAAGTGACAGATGATATACAGTGAAAGATATATCTATATATAAAATTATACTAAAAATGATAATCCTAAGGAATCCCAAAGAATTAATTAAAAACAAAAAATCTTAGACATAGTGACTGTGACTATATTAGTGAACAAATATAATATGTGAATCTTCAGTGATCCCAAATAAATACAATAAAAGATGATCTTGAACACCTCCCAGTGTTAATGTGAAGCCTGAGTCTCTTGAACCAGAAAAATCGTCTTCTTTTCGGAGAGAAAGCTTATGCGGCATCTTCATCAAAATCGCACGGCATGAATGACTCAAAAGTACAATATATATGTGTATGGCAACAGTATGAACTAGAATAGAAAAAGAATAAGGTTAAAATCAAAATAAAAACTTAAAAGCAGAACAAATTATTATACTATTAATTTACAAAAAGGGAGCAAAACTGAGCATTTCGTTTAAACCAGAAGGATGGACTGATCCAACTCTTGAAATCCATCTGGCTTCCAATTGGGCCAAATTCTTCCTCCAATTTCCTCCTCTAATATCTATATGAACTTTATCAATGCCCCTAACTTTCAATAATTTAGCATCGCAATTATGAAAGCGCTTAAAGTGCCTTGGAATAGGTTTTAAATCCGTCAAATCATTTATATCAGTGGCACTGAGGATGTCTCGAAAATGTTCTCTAGTACGAATTTTAAGGGCCCTTGACGTAAGTCCTACATATACTTTAGGACATGGGCATATGGCATAATATACTACCCCTACGGTATCACAGGTGATATGCTGTGTGATTTTGAAATTCTTGCTACCATCACAGGATTCAAAGTGAGTAGCTTGTTGCATATTGGGGCAAGAAATACATTTACCACAGGGGTAGAAGCCCCATTTCAATTTAATAGGTCCCAATAGTGGCTGCGGAGTTGGCCCTGGATAATGACTTTGTACCAATTGATCTTTTAAATTCGAAGAGCGCCTATAGGTAATGGAGGGGCCTTTAGGAACGAATTTGCATAGAGTGGAGTCCAAGCGTAAAATGGACCAATATTTCTCCAAAGCCTGTTTCATCTCATTCCATCTTGGGCTATAAGTAGAGATAAATCTCACTGTGGAATCGGTTGTAATTTTCTTATTTGATTGCAGGAGATCATTCCTTTCAGCCCTTTTGGCTTTTCTAAAACCTTTTTTGATGCTTCTCTTAGAATAGCCACGTTCTTCAAAACGCTGGGATAAATTGCTAGCTTGTCTCAAAAAATCATCTTCTTGGAGCAAATCCTCCTCATCCTCAGGAACTGTCCAGTTGGTATACCGTTTATCAATGGTCGCGGATGGGAAGATCTGGCATGGAGCAGGGAATTAACGGCAGTCTCTTTGCGGAAGACATCAGTCTTAAGAAGATGGCCGTCATCCTTTGCAATCATCACATCCAAAAAATCAATTTGATCTCGACTATATTTGCAGGTAAGTTTAATATTCAGAGAATTATTGTTCAGAATATCTACAAACTGAAGAAGATCCTGTTCAGAGCCCTGCCAGAGGATAAGTATATCATCTATATAGCGGGCCCAGAACAGGACCCGCTCAATAAATGTCACTGGTTTGGAGAAGAAGATATCCCTCTCCCAGCTGCCCAAAAACAGATTTGCATATGATGATGCAAAGGATGCTCCCATTGCGGTCCCCTGCTGTTGCAAGTAAATGTTCCCTTTGAAGGTAAAGAAATTATGCTCCAATGCAAATTGTAATAAAGTTATAAGGAAGAATACAAAATCCTCATTATGGCTTGACATGTTCAAAAAACTTTTAACTGCTCTTATGCCACTGCTATGGTATATTGAGGTATAAAGGGACTCAACGTCCATAGTGACCAACCAGATGTCATCATCAGTGGGTATTCCTTCAATCCTTCTGAGGATATCTCCTGTGTCCTTCACATAAGAAGGTAGATCACTAACCAATGGTTTTAAATGGAAATCCAAAAATTTCCCAATGGTCTCACAAAGACTCCCATTCCCAGAAACAATCGGACGGCCTGGGGGGTTTCTGGGTCCTTGTGTATTTTCGGTAGAAAATATATACAGGCCATCTTGGGATATTGTGGGATTAAATGATCTTTTAAATCCTTCGTTATTATTCCATTTGAGAAAGCTTCATCAAGGATTTTTTGGAGTTCCCCTTGAAATTGTGAAGTGGGATTGAAGGTAAGTTTTTTGTAACAGTTTGGGTCTTTTAACTGCCTAAACGCCTCCTTCTCATACATAGGGTGGGCCAAATAACCACGTTTCCTCCCTTATCAGCAGATTTAATCAAAGCTCCTTTAAGGTTTTTTAATTCCTTAAGGGCTGATCTCTGAGTTTGTGTTAACCCTTCCCGACCCATGACGCCACGTAGGCGTCATGAAAACCTGTGCCAATCCGACCCATGACGCCTATGTGGCGTCATGAAAGGATCTCGTCCCTGCGGGCCGGGAGACCGGGGTCACTCAAAGGTCACCCGACCCGCAGTTACAGGACCCTTTGTGCTTCACCACAGGGGGTTGGCTTAACCCCCCCGTGGCCACGATCGCTCTGATTGGCTGTTAAAAGTGAAACAGCCAATCAGAGCAATGTGTAATATTTCACCAATTTAATTGGTGAAATATTACAATCCAGCCATGGCCGATGCTGCAATAGCATCTGCCATGGCTGGAGACCGAGCCCTGACCCCCCCCACACCGAGTCACGGCGGTGATCGGCCGCCGCCACCGAAAGATGGCAGCGATCGGTCACCGCCGTCACTTACAGCTCCCCTCCTCTTTTGGTCCACTGCCCCCACTTCCTATCCCCCCCCCCAGCCTTCCGACCCCCCTACTCACCTCTCCCGATCCACCGATGTCCCACGATCGGGCCCGGCGTCCACCCGGCCTCTTCATGGGCGCCGCCATATTGGAAAATGGCGGGCGCATGCGCAGTGCGCCCGCCGGCCGGCGCATGCGCAATGCGCCCCCCAGTGTTCAAAAATTTATTTTGATCACTGTGATAAACTGTCACAGTGATCAAAATAAAAAAGTAAATGAACCCCCCCTTTATCATAGGTAGGGACAAATAAAAAAAATAAAGAATTTTTTTTTTTTTCCTAGCGGATTTTGCTGCTGATCCGCAGCTAATTTTGCTGCGGATCCGCGGCGGATATCGCTGCTTATCCGCGGCGGATTTCGCTGCGGATCCGCGGCGGATATCGCTGCTTATCCGCGGCGGATTTCGCTGCTGATCCGCGGCGGATTTCGCTGCTGATCCGCGGCGGACTTCGCTGCTGATCCGCGGCGGACATCGCTGCTGATCCGCGGCGGATTTCGCTGCGGATCCGCTGCGGATTTCGCTGCTGATCGGCGGCGGATTTCGCTGCTGATCCGCGGCGGATTTTGCTGTTGATCCGCGGCGGATTTTGCTGCTGATCCGCGGCGGATTTTGCTGCTGATCCGCGACTGATTTTGCTGCTGATCCGCGGCTGATTATCTGCTGATTCATCTGCGCTAGCGGGTATAGCATAACGCGATCGCGTTATGCTATACCGTTACCAGCCGGTCAACGCTACGTGTTGAACGGGCTGGTAAAACGCAATATGAACCCAGCCTTAGGGTTAGAACTAGGGTTAGGGTTAGCATTAGGGCTAAGGTTAGAATTACGGTTAGGGTTGGAATTTGGGTTAGGGTTGGAATTAGGGTTAGGTGTGGAATTAGGGTTAGGCTTGTAGTTAGGTTTATGGTTAGAGTTGGGATTAGGGTTAGGGTGTGTTGGGGTTAGGGTTATGATTAGGGTTTGTATTAGGGTTAGGTGTGTGTAGGCGTTAGGGGTGTGTTGGGGTTAGGGTTGGAGTTAGAATTGAGGGGTTTCCACTATTTAGGCACATCAGGGGGTCTCCATACGCGACATGGCGCCACCATTGATTCCTGCAAATTTTGCGTTCAAAAAGTCAAACAGTGCTCCCTTTATTCCAAGCCCCGACGTATGCCCAAACAGTGGTTTATCCCCACATATGAGGTATCAGCGTACTCGGGAAAAATTGCACAACAACTTCAGGGGTTCTAATTTCTCCTGTTAACATTGGGAAAAAAAATTGGGGACTAAAAATTATTTTTGTGGAAAAAAAATGATTTTATATTTTCACGGCTCTGCGTTATAAACTTCTGTGAAGGACTTGGAGATTCAAAGTGCTCACCACACATCTAGAGGAGTTCCTTGGGGGATCTAGTTTCCAAAATGGGGTCACTTGTGGGGAGTTTCTACTGTTTAGGCACATCAGTGACTCTGCAAACGTAACATGACGCCCGAAGACCATTCCATCAAGTGGGCATTTCAAAACGTCACTACTTCCCATCCGAGCCCCGACGTGTGCCCATACAGTAGTTTTCTCCCACATATGGGATATCAGCATACTCAGGACAAATTGGACAACAACTTTTGGGGTCTAATTTCTCATGTTACCCTTGCGAAAATAAAAAAATTGGGGACTAAAAGATCCTGATTGTGGAAAAAATATGATTTTTTTATTTTCATGCCCGGGCGTTATAAACTTCTGTGCAGCCCTTGGGGGTTCAAAGTGCTCACCACACATCTAGATAAGTTCTTTGCGGTGTCTAGTTTCCAAAATGGGGTCACTTGTGGGGAGTTTCTACTGTTTAGGCGCATCAGGGGCTCTGCAAACGTAACAAGATGCCCGCAGACCATTCCATCAAGTTGGCATTTCAAAGCGTCACTACATCCCTTCCGAGCCCTGACGTGTGCCCAAACAGTGGTTCCCCCCCACATATGGGGTACTAGCGTACTCAGGACAAACTGGACAACAACTTTCGGGGTCCAATTTCTCCTGTAACCATTGTGAAAATAAAAAATAGTGGGCTAAAAAATCATTTTTTGAGAAAAAAAATGATATTTTATTTTCACGGCTCTGCGTTATAAACTTCTGTAAAGCACCTGGGGGTTCAAAGTGCTCACTATGCATCTAGATAAGTTCCTTAGGGCATCTAGTTTCCAAAATGGGGTCACTTGTGGGGGAGCTCCAATGTTTAGGCACACAGGGACTCTCCAAATGCGACATGGCAACCGCTAAATATTCCAGCATATTTTCCATTCAAAAAGTCAAATGGCGCTGCTTCCCTTCTGAGCCCTGCCGTGCGCCCAAACAGTGGTTTATGATCACAAATGAGGTATCTGTGTACTCAGGAGAAATTGCCCAACAAATTTTAGAATCCAATTTATACTGTTGCCCATGTGAAAATGAAAAAAACTGAGGCTAAAAGAAAATTTTTGTGAAAAAAAAGTACTTTCTTTTTTTTACGGATCAATTTGTGAAGCACCTTGGGGTTCAAAGTGCTCACTATGCATCTAGATAAGTTCCTTAGGGGTCTAGTTTCCAAAATGGGGTCACTTGTGGGGAGCTCCAATGTTTAGGCACACAGGGACTCTCCAAATGCGACATGGCAACCGCTAAATATTCCAGCATATTTTCCATTCAAAAAGTCAAATGGCACTCCTTCCCTTCTGAGCCCTGCCGTGCGCCCAAACAGTGGTTTATGACCACATATGAGGTATCTGTGTACTCAGGAGAAATTGCCCAACAAATTTTAGGATCCAATTTATACTGTTGCCCATGTGAAAATGAAAAAAACTGAGGCTAAAAGAAAATTTTCGTGAAAAAAAAGTACTTTCTTTTTTTTACGGATCAATTTGTGAAGCACCTGGGGGTTCAAAGTGCTCACTATGCATCTAGATAAGTTCCTTAGGGGTCTAGTTTCCAAAATGGGGTCACTTGTGGGGAGCTCCAATGTTTAGGCACAAAGGGACTCTCCAAATGCGACATGGCAACCGCTAAATATTCCAGCATATTTTCCATTCAAAAAGTCAAATGGCGCTGCTTCCCTTCTGAGCCCTGCCATGCGCCCAAACAGTGGTTTATGACCACATATGAGGTATCTGTGTACTCAGGAGAAATTGCCCAACAAATTTTAGGATCCAATTTATACTGTTGCCCATGTGAAAATGAAAAAACTGAGGCTAAAAGAAAATTTTTGTGAAAAAAAAGTACTTTCTTTTTTTACAGATCAATTTGTGAAGCACCTGGGGGTTCAAAATGATCACTATGCATCTAGATAAGTTCCTTAGGGGGTCTAGTTTCCAAAATGGGGTCACTTGTGGGGGAGCTCCAATGTTTAGGCACACAGGGACTCTCCAAATGCGACATGGCAACCGCTAAATATTCCAGCATATTTTCCATTCAAAAAGTCAAATGGCGCTGCTTCCCTTCTGAGCCCTGCCATGCGCCCAAACAGTGGTTTATGACCACATATGAGGTATCTGTGTACTCAGGAGAAATTGCCCAACAAATTTTAGGATCCAATTTATACTGTTGCCCATGTGAAAATGAAAAAACTGAGGCTAAAAGAAAATTTTTGTGAAAAAAAAGTACTTTCTTTTTTTACAGATCAATTTGTGAAGCACCTGGGGGTTAAAAATGATCACTATGCATCTAGATAAGTTCCTTAGGGGGTCTAGTTTCCAAAATGGGGTCACTTGTGGGGGAGCTCCAATGTTTAAGCACACAGGGACTCTCCAAATGTGACATGGCAACCGCTAAATATTCCAGCATATTTTCCATTCAAAAAGTCAAATGGCGCTCCTTCCCTTCTGAGCCCTGCCGTGCGCCCATACAGTGGTTTATGACCACATATGAGGTATCTGTGTACTCAGGAGAAATTGCCCAACAAATTTTAGGATCCATTTTATCCTGATGCCCATGTAAAAATGAAAAAATTGATGCTAAAAAAAATTTTTGTTGGAAAAATTAAAATGTCCATTTTTTCCTTACACGTTGCTTTAGTTCCTGTGAAGCACCTGAAGGGTTAATAATCTTCTTGAATGTAGTTTTGAGTAGCTTGAGGGGTGCAGTTTTTATAAAGGTGTCACTTTTGGGTATTTTCTGCCATATAGACCCCTCAAAGTGACTTCAAATGTGAGGTGGTCCCTAAAAAAAATGGTTTTGTAAATTTTGCTGTAAAAATGAGAAATCGCTGGTCAACTTTTAACCCTTATAACTTCCTAACAAAAAAAAATGTTGTTCCCAAAATTGTGCTGATGTAAAGTAGACATGTGGGAAATGTTATTTATTAACTATTTTGTGTCACATAACTCTCTAGTTTAACAGAATAAAAATTAAAAATTTGAAAATTACAAAATTTTCAAAATTTTCGCCAAATTTCCATTTTTTTCACAAATAAACGCAAAAATTATCGACTTAAATTTACCACTAACATGAAGCCCAATATGTCACGAAAAAACAATCTCAGAATCGCTAGGATCCGTTGAAGCGTTCCTGAGTTATTACCTCATAAAGGGACACTGGTCAGAATTGCAAAAAATGGCAAGGTCTTTAAGGTCAAAATAGGCTGGGTCATGAAGGGGTTAAATTATCATGAGATATTCCAACTGGAATAGATTCAAATTCTCGTGTGACAAGCTTAACAAATAAATCAATATTAGGATATAATTGTAGGGGAGGAAATTTCTTTGGAGCAGGCGGAGTAAATTTACCTATGGTGGTAGTGGCCTCAGATTCACCTCCTAACTCCTCCAGAGTTGAAATGGCTTCCAATTCACGTTCAGTCCACATTTCCCCACTGTTAGATTTATTATGCAATTTCTTGAGGACAAGCTTGCGAGCAAACAAGTGGAGGTCCTTTACGGCTGTAGCCTAGGAGATTCCACATCCCTCCGGTTTCAGGTATATACTTCTCTTACAACTCAGCACTTTATATTCATTTTGGCTATTTATTTTTTGTACACTGTGGTTGCATTTTTGTTACTGCCATTTATTTTCTTTGATATTCCCTTTACTATTTATTTAAAGCACTGGCTTTTTTGAATTATATTTTTTAAGCACTCGCTTATTTTGGGTGATATTTATTTATATATCCCCCTTCTTGAAGAGAAGATATAAATTTGTTCTCTTCAAATTTTGAAATATATATGTGCAATATATCATCTACTTTATATCCTGATCTATATGTGGCTATACTTGTATTATTGTCCCTGCTTTTAAAAATTTTTCATGCATTGTTGCTTTTTGACTTTTTCTATAATAAAAATTATTTTCTATGGCATATTATGCTTCTTTTGCTTTTTTGGATTTATAATTAATTTAGAAGTGCCTATCTAGCATATTTCTATATTTGTATTAGTATACCCCAGTTGGGTAATGTGTTCTTCATATGTCTTCTGATGGACTGCGTGGCTGAGGACTCTGCCAGCCCAAAAACTCTAGTTGTAAATAGTTGGCACTTGTGCCCCATCTTGGTTTTACGTAAACCACTACTACCTCTGAAGAAAAACCCGTGTGGTGTGGCCTAGAGTGGGGTCCGCAAAAAGGAAAGTCCTGCAGCCCACCCAGGACCACCGTGGGAGGTTTTGAACAGGTCATCCACAAGAATACTGTGTATTTGCACTTTGAAGTATTTTCTACTTTGCTACTTGTATTAAAAGTGTATTTATTGTAACATTAAAGAGTCTTCACCTCCCGCAAGGGACGAGTTAATGTTATGTTGATGTTAATATAAAAATGTATTTCTTTCAGCCCAGGAGTGCTGATGTTAACTAGGGGGGGTTGTGTAGCCCAGCTGCGCTTGGAGCCACATTTACCCAGGAGGATGTACCGAAGGTAAACTCATACGCACCTGATATTCATTCACAGCTCCACCACTTTATATCCTGATCTATATGTGGCTATACTTGTATTATTGTCCCTGCTTTTAAAAATTTTTCATGCATTGTTGCTTTTTGACTTTTTCTATAATAAAAATTATTTTCTATGGCATATTATGCTTCTTTTGCTTTTTTGGATTTATATGGGTATACTAAGCATCAATCATGTAAACATTTTCACAATTAAGTGCAACTTCTCAACATAACTTTTTACAGTGCAGTAAACCCTGTCCGGGTCCTACTGGTCTTCATCAGCAAACATTGCAGCATCTTCCATACCTGGGCTGGAAGCACACTGTGGGTTCTGAATCGCAACACCATAAGATCATGTCCTGCTACCGGTGTCTGGGTAGCCACAGTTCTCATTTCAATTTTCTTCATGCGATTGCCTGGAGGCCTGACAGGTGCCTCTCTTAAGCTTAGGCTCTGCAGGTTGTACAGACTTTGCTCAGCAGGGGGCGCGCTAGCAGTCGCTGCGCTCTGCAGCGTTTCAGAAGATGACGCAGGTGCATGGACTGGCGCCGGGGTGGCTGTGGCCTGGGACACATAGATACAGGGTGCATTTCCTGCTTCAGGGACTGGGGCGCTGACCCTGGAGACGTTCAGGGCATACCACCCTTTAAGCCCCCAATGCCGCGTGTAGGTGACTACATCCCCTATCAGCAGGTCCCTGTTCGGGTGCCCCTCAGGCAGGTGAGATTCCACATCCCTCCGGTTTACGAAGACTTCCTGGTATAGGCCGGGTTCGTGGATGAACCCCCAGCCCCCCTGGAGTTTGAAGTCCCGTATTGCCCCCTGGCGCCGCGGTTCCCGGAGCGTACCTTTATCTCGCCGGACGATCTCCTTGCCCGCAAGATCCTGCTCCCGGTACCTCTGGCGAAGCCGCTGTGCCTCACGCTGCTCCCGCTGCTGCCGCTCCTCCTGCTCATGGCGTCTCCATTCGTTCTCCTTCTGGGCGGCGTACTCCACGTCGTCCAGGAGCTCCATTTCCTCCCAGTCGATTTCCATTGCATCGGGCAGGATTCCTTCCGTCGTCCCTACAGGGGGACTGCATTCCGCTGCTACCGCTGCGGCCTCTGGTTTCATGCCTGGCTGGCGTTCCGGTCCGGGCAGGGCCTCCTCAGCCGCCTCTCCTCGCGCTGCATCCTCGGCGGGGTCAGGTACAGCTCTTCCGGGCCGGCCTCCGGTTCCTCCTCAGCCACTGGTTCCAGTGGTGGCGCGGGTGGCAGTTGCTCATCCAGGGGGGAGAGCAGCTGGTCCCACTGCAGCCGCAGTTTCAGGGCACGCCAACTCCGCTCCATCGCCTCCATCTCTGCGCGGTGTCGGGCCAGATCTTGCAGCGCCGCATCCGCCTCCTCCATACGATAGGGCTCTCCATCGCTCTCCCCGACCTGGGGATGGTTCGGGCACAGGCTGCGCCTCTTCAGGGGAACGGGGTCTGCGCACCGCCATTCCCCCACACAGCGACTCCTGTCCTTCAGCCATCTCACTCCAGGCCAGACTGTGTTTTCCATCCGGAATGCTCTGGTCTTTTCCGTGGAGGCGGGACTTTCGCTTTCTCTTCCTTGCACTGAGGATGAAGAGGAGGCGGATCTCCTTTGCAGTGGGGCATGATCTAACATTGTAGAAGCACTTGGATAGGACGGCCATAACTTTCGCGTCACAGGGGGTACGCCCACGAATACACGCCCCTCTTCTTCATCAGTGCCTCAGGGCACGAACATGGCGGTAAAATGGCGGCAAATGGCGCCAAAATCACAAACAGCAACCACAGTCTTTTGCACAAAAACAGTACATTCAAGTACACAGGACTCACATATAGCGAGCTTCGGATCCTGTTCGTGACGCCAAAATAGATGAGTCGCTCAGCCAGGGCCTGTGGGGTACTCGGCACCGAGCCCGTTCACTTCAATGGGGGATGTCACGGGTAGCACAGCTCGGTCCGTGGCCCTGGGCGCTCACTAAAAAGGGGGGGATATTTACAGGGGATTAAAGTATGTACAGTTTGTTCGTGACGCCACCTGTGGTACCTGGTCAGGGTGACCAGCGCTGCAGGGTAGATCCTCTGAGGGGTTGTTACTGGGCAGCAAGGTGTTAAGTCTTCCACAGGCAAGACTGGGTCCCTCAGGGTATATGGCGGTGTTGGGGTGCAGGATGGAGAAGGGGTATTCAGCCGCAGGAGCAAAAAGGCAGACACACACAAGAAAGTCTCTTTTTGTACCTTTACTGATGGTAGTTGCAGGCACGTCCCGGGAAGCTGGCAGGGTGGAGGATGCATGTCCAGTAATCCCACTGAGTAGGTGAAGGGCCTCCTTACTCCTGTATGTGTGAGTTTCTGACCTGTATGAAACGAAGTCTAACTCTGTCTTCAATTATACACCCGGCTGACCTTGTGGTGGAACCTTTTCTTGGATAGAACTCAGTCTCTAATGGTTGCGCTGACCAGACTCCCGTTCTTCCTGACCCCGGTTACGTATCAGCACTTGTGGGCCCCTGCGACTTGAAGTCCCACAGGGTCTCCGGTATCTCCTACTAGTCGTGTAGATGCTAGCAAGCTCGGACCCGGTGTCCGGTTGTTCAGAGTACAGGTAAGCAATCAATGCTGTTTCAACCCCTGTCACTCTCTTTTCCCTTCCACTCGCCTTTCGTCCTACTCCGACCCTTAACATAAGCACACTAGCAATAGATAGCTGATTCTTCTTTTCTCTTCACCGCTCTCAAGGCGTCGGCACGCTTGCTCACTGAAACTACACTCAGTTGACTCAGTTCTGACCAGGCTGAAGTGGCTATCTTCCTCCACTATTACTGGCCTCCACACAGTGAACTAAGCTCAAGCTGTAGTCTTCAGTCTTTCAACCACTGCTGTTCCCTTTCCTTCTTCTCCTTCTAATGCCCTGTCTGAAGCAGCTATCAGGACCTTCCGTCTAACTGATCTGTGCACACTTCAAGAGCTAACTTTCCATGCTCCAAGGGAACAAACAGTCTTTCAACGTTCTGAGGTAATCTGATCTGTCTGCTGTCTAGACTCAGACTAACCTCTCAAAGCCCTCCGGCTAATCAACTAATCTCCAACTCAGACTAACTGCTGTGGCTCCACCGTCCTTATATATATACATACTCTTCAAGGGCTCCCTCTGGTGGTTTCTCGGGATTGGTGGAGCTGTGAATGAATATCAGGTGCGTGTGAGTGATATGGAAATTTAATTAGGATAAAAATATCCTGTGTTTGCTGCTTGCCATGTCCAAAACTCTATATAATGTCTTTTTGAGCGCTCAGAACGAAATGAGGACTGTCCACACGAAAGTGTCAGTATAACAGTTCGTCAAAGACATACATTTATTATTCATTCAAGGTTTTATACGTTTACAAAAAGGGGCTGGTTAGTCAATTAACATACAATTAAAAGCTGCTAGATTATTGGCTGTTCTAGTGTAAATATGATAATTATGATTAAAAGAGCTGAAGTTGCAGAATTATTGTTTATATTCTTGTGACCTAGTTGCCTTGCATAACTATAATGTAAACAACAGATATCTAATAGGACATTTGTACTTCATGCATTTGTTCCTTTACGAAGGTCTTATGGAGGCCAGATTTCTTTAAAACGACTGATTATATCTGGCCTAGAAATATGTGAGCACAAGGTTTTTTAGCAAGTGAGATCTATCTAACTGTGAACTGTGAATACATATATGTGAATATACTTTGAATATATGGAATACATATATATTTCCATGACAGTCCCCCCTTAGATACCACTTGCCCTAAAAACCTGCTCCTGGCCCAAAGCGCTGCAACTCTTTTGTGCTGCCGGTGAGTTGAGACACCCCTAGTACATGCCTCCCCACCCGAATACAGACTTTTCGCAAATGGGCGGTCAGGAGGACTGTCCCTGTCGGGGGTTTATGTGTTTGCAATCATAGTCTCTTTATTTGATAGGATGTTTCATCAAGGATGTGTATTCTCAGTCTGGAGGTAGTTCGGAGATCTGGTCAAGCCAGGCAGTTCTATCCGGACTGGTGCGAGGTCCAAGATGGTGAGTGGCATCAAATTGGTTGTCTCCTGAACAGCTTTTTCCATTTTCTTGGTCTCTGGCCTTGAACTCATCAGGTAGGTCATCTGGTCATCTGTCTGGTCAGTCAGAGCATCCACGACATCCTTCATGGCTTAGGTGTCTCTCCTGGTATGGGAGCTTCCTTGCAATGCGATACGTGGATTCAAACAGGCTTTCCCTCTAGTTACACAGAGGTTGATGTCATCTGGGGCTCTTGGACAGGATCATCAAATCTGGCAGTGAGGAGAAAAACTCGAGAATGGACATTAGTTTTTGACCAATTCAATTACATAAGTGTTATGATTTGGTAGCTGAGGAGAGCAGGCAAAAAAAGTAATACACCAGAGAGGTTGGAATCTATGGGATTGCAGTACCCTGACTAACCACCACAACTAAAGGCAGCCGTGGAGCGTTCCTACGTTGGTCCTAGACGCCTCGTCACAGCCTGAGAAGCTAACTACACCTAAAGATAGAAAAAGGAAAGCTATCTGCCCCGGAGCAGATCCCCAAAGAACATAGGAAGCCCCAAACATGTAATGGCGGTTAGACAAGAGGAAATACAGACACAGACAGAAAATAGAATGAGCAAACGCTGGGGCCCAATCTGTCTAGATAGAAAAGGATAGGAAAGGCACTTACTGCAACCCCAAAAAAAACCCTGAAAAATACCAACTCTACTAATTACAAAAACACCTGAGATCACACGACCTCTACCACCTAAATTAGTTCTCTGGTGTAACAAAAACTAAACAGCAACCACTGAAAAAACTGGAAAAGGCAAATGAACAAACAGTGGCTGAACTAAACTGAGAGGAGCATAAGCCCCCCGAAGGGGACCCGGCAGACCCCCACAGAAGTGCAGGACAAAATGCAGGCACCAAAAATATAAAAGAAGAAAATGTCTTATCTGTTAGCAGAAGATGCAGGCACGAAACAGCTTTTCTGGGTCTCTGGGAGTGTGCCTTATGCTAAACAGTGCAATAGGGAGTGTGTCATGCCATGGTTTGCGTGTCTCTTGGGCAATTTTTCAGCATTCTATTCTTAAGTGTTTCGTTCAGTTTTTTCTATCTTCCTGCTGCTCTGGGGTGGTAAGGAGTGTGTAGGCCTAAATCTGACCCTACTGCTAATCGGGTCTTGTGTGTCAGATTTGCTGTGAATGCGGGTCCCTGATCACTTTCTATCATTTCTGGAACCCCGTATCTGCACACTATTTTCCGAAAGTAGCTTCGTTGCAGTAGTCTTTGCTGACTTGGAAGGCTTCTGTTCATCTTGAAAATACTTCTTTTGACCACAATGGCGTATTTGAATCCTTCACTTGGCGATATCTGGATGTGGTCTATCTGGATCCTTTGAAGCTGGTAGAGTGGTCTTTCCAGATAAGGTGAGGGGACTTTCTTCCATACGTCCAGGCTTGCATTTGCCGCAGGTCAGACAGCTGCTGGTGAATTTGGCTGTTAGGGTGGAGATCCCTGAAGCGAACCAGTAAGCACCAATCAGATCATTCATTTGTGTCTTTGATATGTGGATGTGGGTCCATCTACCCATTGGACCACCATAGGGTGCATACTTTGTGGTAGGCAGAGTTTGAAGTCTATTATTGATAGCCTTCTTTCTTCACATGTTGCTTTTTTTTCCCATTCAGCTCTTCTTCTCCTTTTGGAGCTTGGCCTTGTAACTTCTTGAGCAGATTCCAGGACGTCTCTTTGTCAGGTTTCTTGTCTTCAGTCGTCATGTAGTAGCCGTCCGGCTCTACGACCTCTCCCACTTCTCCATGTTGTCTTCCTTTGGCTGCTTCTTTGGCTGCCATGTCCGCCATGTTATTGCCTCACCGCCTCTTCTGTTTTCAGTTTTCCATGCACTTTGATTTTTCAAATTGCCACCATTTTGGAAGTTGGAGTATACCCAGTAGGTCCCTGAAGGCTCCATGATGCTTCACGGTTGTCCCGTTTGCTGTGATGAAGTCCCTTGTAGCCCAGATGGGTCCAAAGTCGTGTGCTATGCCATGCGAGTACCTGTAGTCCGTGTAGATGTTTGCAGTCTTGCCTTCTGCCATCTGGCAGGCCTTCGTCAGCGCTATCAATTCTGCTTTCTGGGCTGACAGGCTAGGTGACAGACTTCTGGACCACAGGATTTCTTGATTGCTGGTCACTGCACTTCCTGTGTTGAAACTTCTTCTGGAGCCATCCAAGTATCCCCCCTTGGGAGTGGGAGTAGAGTGGCCGGGCTGAGGACTGTAGGTCTGGAGACGGTGACATTATGAGACAAAGGCAATAGAGGCGCCACAAAGATGCCTGGCGGTGGAGAGATTACTGTTGGTTGAGCTTGATTGAAGATTGCCAAGATGTCATGTGGAGTGAGAGTTTCCAGTGGCTGTCCAAAAGTGATGTCAGCAACCTTGTCCAGGAGGGTGTGTGCTGCAGATACTGCCATCAGGCAGGAGGGTGTTCTTCTTGCAACTGGATCCAAGCGGGCTGAGAGGCAGCCTAAAAGTCTCTGTTTTCCCCCGTGAATCCGTGCCAGGACTCCAATAGCATGACCTTCTTTCTTCCATCAGGTAGACGGAAAGACTTTTCATAGTCAGGTAGACAAGGAATAGACTGTGCAGGTGTTGATGTCAACCACACAAAATAGAAGGTCATCCACGTGTTGTAGAAGAGTGACTCTTGCATATTCTGCAATCCAGTTGACGAGGATGGAGGACATTGTCTTGGTGAAACTTAAAGGGCTTGTTTTGAGCACCTTGAGACAACACTGTCCATATGCACTGCACTGGTGCGTGAAAGCAGGCCTCCAGGTGGAGGGGAAACACTGAAGAAGGTACTGGCCAGGTTGATCACCGTGAATACCGTTGCGGTGACTGGGACTCTTGAGAGCAGAGTGTGATGGTTCAGCACTGTTGGGGTTTCAAATACCGTAGCCTCTTTCGCGGCCTCCAGGCCTTGCACCATTCTGAACTCAGTGGGGTTTACAGTCTTTTTCTTCACTGTGGAAAGCTGGGATTGATTCCGATGGGCGAGGCAGCCCAGTTTGGCCTTGTCCTTCAGTATGCGGCAGGGGACTCCCATCTGCTGGTGCAGAGCTGGCGGGAAAACAAGCCGTCTACTAGGATCCACATCATGAGAGATGACGACCAGCTGGCTTTCTTGTTCTCCACCAAGACAGTCACTGTGTTAGCACATTCTCTGGTCACAGGGGTCTTCTTGTTGGGACGTCTCCTTGAACGGCTGCTTTTTTCTCAGCACGGGCCATCAGTAGTTTCTTTTTCTCCAGCTCGATCTCAGGTCAGTATTTGTGCACAAGTTTGAAGAGCTGAGTGGCCTTTTTCCGGTCTAGGGCCTGGGTGAACTGGTTGATTGCAGGGGGCACCTCCTGGTGCTTGCAAAAGATGAACCTCTGGCGTTAGAGCTGGATGAGGTGTTGCCATTCCATGAAGCGAGAAGAGTCCTTCTTGAGTTGAATATCCTGGCCAATGTCAAAGTTCTCAGGCCGTCTTCTTAGGCGAGTTCACTTAGACCTTCAGTTGGTCAGAGACATCTTGACTCTGGGTGATGGAGTGGCTTTTCTGGTACTATGTCCAGCACCTCCTGTGATAGGTCTGCAGTGTGGTTGTTTGAGGTTCCTGTTTCTTCTTGGGTCAGGGTGAAGAAAGTTTCATGGTCCCATCTTCCTGGAACACTCTGGTCGCTTTCAGCTTCTGCAGTAGGTCCACTCCCAATAGGTTGAGGGAGCAGGTTTTTTACACAACAAACTGGGACATGATGGAGTGTTCTGGCTGAGTCCACACGCTCAGGGGCTTCATAATCTGGAAATATCTGACTTGACCATCAATTCCCATGCAGGAAGCAGAAGATTCTGATAGATAGGTGATGTTGCGGAGTTCCACAAGAAAAGATCTGACTACGCCATCCACTCTCAGGATATTGGTCCCACTGGTGGGGTTCCTTGTGGACTTGGTGTGCTCTTGTCCTATGGACGGGGTTCTTCACTGCTTTCTGTGTTTCTTCTTTTTCTGGGTGAAGTCAGTGTTCTGCATCGGTTCCGGAAATGACCAAACTCGCCACAGTTGTAACACTTGACATCCCTTCTGTCCCGGCGGGACTCAATCCTTTTTGCTACTGTGAGCAGGGTATCCATTGCTATTGACGTGTACTCAGGCCTGGCTGCTACCAGTGGTTTCCTGATTGATTCTCTCAGTCCATGCACAAAAGCCTGTGCCAACATCCGTCTGTGTGTCTGATCATGGGTAATGAGGCCCAAATCTTGAAACACTTGCATCATTCTGTCATGGAACTTCTCCACAGACTCTGTCTTGTCTTGACTCGTGACATGTAGGCTGAGAGTTTGTCCTGTCAGTCTGCTTTTGGCCCATTCTCTGAGTTGCTCAATTAGCTTTGGTCCTGTCTCCCAGGCATACGCATCTAACTCTGCTGGATGCTTGAAGTGTTCTCTCATAATTGACCAGAATGCATCACCTGCTTTTATTTCCATTTCGGTCCAGAGATCAATCCAGGCTGCTGTATACGTTCGCTGGATCTGCTGCATTTTTTGGCAAAATGGCATGGGGTGTATCCCTGGGTCTGGCAGCATACTGATCACCTGGCTTGGGATGAAGGGCTCATAGGATGGTGCCTCTACCTGTCCCTGCTCTATTGGTGCTTGTGTGTTTTCTTCCCTAGTATTGGGCAGCATGTGTGACGTTGCATCTTCATCTTCATCAGATAAGAAGTGACATGGTGTACTTGGTGCATACACTAGGTGAGATTTGGGCTTTAAAGTTGTCTTGCTGCATGGGGATTTCCCACTTCCTTGCTGAGGCTGCGGTGGATCAGTGTCATGGTTCCATGCTAGCAGCCCTGTAGCTATACCACCCCCCTGTGAAGCAAGCCCTAGCTGTGGACTGTTGTGTCTGGGGGCTACATGTAGCGTTTTGTGTGAGGGAGATCTGCACTTTCTTCTCCTGATATAATGACTGGCAATGTTTGTACTGTGCTTGGGATAGACAAGGTGCCCTGTGCTGGAGACACTGAATACAGGGACACCACATTGCTTGGATTGGGCGTTGACCCAGTTGATGACGAAGTAGAAAAAAGAGGAAGAGAAGGGAGGTGTGAGGGAGGAGCGAGAGAAAGAGGAGGGGAGGGAGAGAAGAGTGAAAGGGGAAAAGAGAGAAAGATAGAGGAGAGAGAGAGAAGAAAGATGGAGGGGGAGAAGTAGAAGAAGATGAAGAACAAGATTTGAGAGTTGGAGAGGAAGAGATAGAAGAAGAGGAAGATGAAGAAAATGGATGTGTTAGAGATGTGATGGAGGGAAAAGAAGGAATGAGAGGGATGGCAGCGAGGAAAGAGGAGAAAAGTCTGAAGAAGAAAGAGAAAGGGACTGAGAGAAGAAGAAGAAGAGGGTGTCCCCCCTGTGACTCTTGAGAGGGGATGGTTGAAACAGAAATGCCTTCTCCCTGTGGAGAGAGGCGGGGAGCGTTTTTCCCTGTACAAGGCTCCTTACTCAATGAGAGCAGCCTACACCTGTCCCGTGTCTCCACATGATGGACATGTGATGTGTGTGACTCTGAATTCTGCTCTTGTGACATGTCAGTGATCTTTTTCTCACAGATGATTTAACACCTTTTCAAACTTATTCACATAAAAAAAAAAAAAAAAAAAAAATTTCCTGGTCCGTTCAAATTAACTTGCTGTATCTTTTACACGATGCACCGCTGCTCTTTTATAGCAGATGGTAATCTATTAAACTTTCCCGTTACCTTTCAAATAACAAAAAACAAGAAAAAACATTTCATTATGCAGCGTAAAGGCTGCCTGTCTATTTGCTTCTCACGTACTCTGACATTCTATTCACATGTACTGTGTCTATTCCAAAAACATATTCAACAAATTTCCTCGCCGAATGCCCGACGGGTGGGGCTGCTCAGACCACTGCGTAGTTTGTGTCTGCTCTCTCCCACAGCCTGTAATTCTCCTTATCTATGTGACCTTGTTCTAAGGCAAGCTTGTAGAAAAAAAATGGCTGGAGAAATAAAGCTCTAAAATAAATTGCTTAGAGAAAAAAAAAAAAAAAAATCTCTCCAAAATCATTTAAAAATGTACTTAAAAGAAAAATTTTAAAAACAAAAGTTAGATTTAGTAAAAAACTCTAGAAAAAGTAAACATAAAAAAAATAAATTCACCAAAAAGGGGAGAAAAGGAAAACCGTATTAATCATAAAACTCTGAAAAACAACCCTTGTTACTAAAACAGCTAATTAAAAATCTCTGGAATGTCAGCTGGCTGCTTCCCCCCTCCCTTCCTTATCTCTCTGCTTGCTGTCTCTATAGCCACTGAAATCACGTATATAAAAAAAAAAAAAAAAAAATTATTATTCCTCAGAATAGCAAAAAAATGAATATAGTTCAGTCTGAATGCCTGATAATTCTCATGTTAAAACCTGTAGCCAAAAAACTAGCTTAAAAAAATAAAAATCAAAGCCAAGAAACAGAATGTCTGATAACGTGATTAGCAGAGGAGGGGGGGTCAAAGGGGTTTTCTCGCTGCTGCAGCCAGCACACTGCTCTGAATGAGTTACTGACAGAGCGCACGGAGATGTGATTTAAAGCGACAGTACCTGATACAGACAATGAGACAGACACCCGGGAGAATACGAATCCCTCTTTTGATGATCTGTGACACATACAAGCTGCTCTGGTAACTGATAACTCACCAATTCCACTGAGCGCGGCGAAGCTCAAGGTTCTATCGCTCTGTACCGTAGCCCTGGCCGGTGCGCCGGTCACAGTAATCTGCAATAGCCTTCATCAAAATTCTCACTATCCACGTCTGATTTGACTGGGATGGCCTCCCGGTGCGTGGACGATTATTGTGAGAACTTATCCAAACAAAGCTTCTGCCCTTCACTTCTGATTTGACTGGGGTGGCCTCCCAGTGCGTGAAAGTTTACTGCAGAAACTTAACCGAACAAAGCCCTCGCTTCCACAACTGGATTTTTTGGGATAACCTCCCTCCAATGTGTGAAGAATATCTGCGTGGACTTATCCAAAACAAAGCTCCCGCCCTTCACGTCTGATTTGACTGGGATGGCCTCCCGGTGCGTGAAAGTTTACTGCGGGAACTTATGCAGCAATTGTCTTTTGCTATACAGCCCCCAGAGATCAGCAAGCAAAAACACAGTCACCGTTCCAACTTTCTCCCGGTTCACATAAAACATGAAACATATACAGCACAGCAGCAACCAACTCGGCTTATATCCCATGGCTTTTGGATAAGGGTATGGACTTTTTACACAACCTGGGAATGCGGTGATGACCACTGTCCGACCGGCTGGAAGTGTAGGCTAGGACTAGGCACAGGGAACATTCAGGTAAGATGACAAAGTTTTCTTACCTTACTGATGGAGCTGCAGTCTCCGTCCCGTGTGCCAAGGCCAGGGCCAACACCCCCGTCCTCCGGTCGGCCGAGTCCTCGTGCGTTTCGTCCAATGCCCCGCGTGCAGGCGCCAACTGATATGGAAATTTAATTAGGATAAAAATATCCTGTGTTTGCTGCTTGCCATGTCCAAATCTCTATATAATGTCTTTTTGAGCGCTCAGAACGAAATGAGGACTGTCCACACGAAAGTGTCAGTATAACAGTTCGTCAAAGACATACATTTATTATTCATTCAAGGTTTTATACGTTTACAAAAAGGGGCTGGTTAGTCAATTAACATACAATTAAAAGCTGCTAGATTATTGGCTGTTCTAGTGTAAATATGATAATTATGATTAAAAGAGCTGAAGTTGCAGAATTATTGTTTATATTCTTGTGACCTAGTTGCCTTGCATAACTATAATGTAAACAACAGATATCTAATAGGACATTTTGTACTTCATGCATTTGTTCCTTTACGAAGGTCTTATGGAGGCCAGATTTCTTTAAAACGACTGATTATATCTGGCCTAGAAATATGTGAGCACAAGGTTTTTTAGCAAGTGAGATCTATCTAACTGTGAACTGTGAATACATATATGTGAATATACTTTGAATATATGGAATACATATATATTTCCATGACATGAGTTTACCTTCGGTGCATCCTCCTGGGTAAATGTGGCTCCAAGCGCAGCTGGGCTACACACTTGCGTCGTTGTCGTGATCACTAGTGTGATCGCTTAGTGTGGCAGTACCTTTAATCATTTTCCTGAGTTGTTTCAGAATTCCATGCAGGGGGCACCACAGGAGCTGTACCCAGGACACTTCCAGAGCCCTGGGTGTGATTTTGAAAAAAAATCCTTTCAACTTAGTCATTTTCCTGAGTATTTTCAGACTTCCATGCAGGAGGCGCCATAGGAGCCATACCCAGGACACTTCTAGAGCCCTGGGTATAAGTTTGAAAGAGAGTCCTTTGGACTTAATCATTTTCCTGAGTTGTTTCAGACTTCCATGCAGGGGGCGCCACAGGAGCTGTACCCAGGACACTTCCAGAGCCCTGTGTATGATTTTGAAAAAGAGTCCTTTGGACTTAGTCATATTCCTGAGTTTTTTCAGACTTCCATGCAGGGGCGCCACAGGAGCCATACCTGTTCTGTCCCCACATGAGGCGAATGGAGGTGAAGTTGAATGGGGCAGGGAGAGTTTTCCTACCTTCCGTTTACTCATGCAGAGCAGACAGGACCAGTGCTGTTCAGCGTCCGGAGAGATGATTCACACCAGGGATTGTGAAGTCCAGACTTGTTTATTTGGAAATCTGGACATACAGCATATGATTGGCATACAGTAAATTCTCCAGAAATGCAGGAGAAATGAGGTGCAGCAAGATGTAGCACCAAGTGTGGCTGCAAGTGTGACCATCAGGAGTGAGTGGTCGAAAACTGATGCCTTTCACAGCTCGGTGCAAAGGGTGTCTCTCCCGTAAAGAACTAACAAGCAAATGGCTGCTAACAGGAAGAAGAAGCAGTGACCTCAGCACAGGAAGTGAAAGGCATGTATACCAGAATTAATTAGTTACAGGCTGCCACACAGAAAGGGCCACCAGGTGACAGCAGAGAGCATGAAAGAATAGATTATACACAGCATGAAATAATACAATACATAACCAGACAAATGGAACAGCACACGCCCCGTCTGAAATTCCATAAGGGATTTCACTATACTAGTGCATTTGAAATGACGTCCAACAACCTAGAAAAAACAAACACATAAACATGCATGAAATGCAATAATAACTTCGAAACGAGGTAAATGAACGTCTTTAAGTCAGTTCCTGAGGTAATCCAAAGGAAACCCATCTTCAGATCAGAGAAGCTGCACTAGGCCAAACTATCTCCGACCCAACAGTAATCCAATGGACGAAGTACAGGGGCAGTGTTCTGCTCATCTTTCATCCTACCGGAATGTCCTTGATCGGTAGTATCAACACGAGCTCGTGGATTGGCCTCTGAAATGTTTTAGGCTTCCCTTTCCTAAGGACCTTCAGCTCCACCTTCCGGACCTTACCGTCTTGACTAGGGAATGTCTTTGTAATGATTCCCATAGGCCAGTCAATCCTCTGAACTTGTTGCTCCTTCATTAACACGATGTCGCCCTCTTTCAAGTTCGGTTTACTTTGTCGCCATTTCCTTCTTCCTTGCAGAACCACGAGATACTCCTTTCTTCACCTGTTCCAGAAGTAATCGGCAAGGTACTGTACGTGTTTCCACTGCTTTTGGTAGCAGTTTGCGTGAGTAAACTCTCCACTAACTGTTAGCGGATACCCAGTCTTTTGGGTAAGCAGAGTGGCTGGCGTAAGAATGGTCGGCATTTCGGGGTCAATTGACACTGGGACAAGAGGTCTTGAGTTGATTATGGCAGAAACTTCAGCTAGAAGAGTAACCAAGGTCTCATGCGTAAGTCTTGAAGAGTTTGTGTCCATAAGCATGGAGTTCAAGAGATCCCGATCATCCTTTCCCAGGAACCTCCCATGTGAGAACTATGCGGAGGATTGAAGATCCAGGTGCAACCTCTTTCTGCCAGTTGTTCCTGAATTGGCTTGATGTCAATATGCAGCTCTCGACATGCACCAATGAAGTAGCTTCCGCGGTCGGACCTCAACTGTTTCGCCGGTCCTCTGATCGCTAGAAACCGCCGAAGAGCGTTGATCAGGCTTGATGTGTCCATAGATTCTATCACTTCTATGTGAACGGCACGGACACTCATGCAAGTGAATAGTACGGCCCATCGTTTGCTGTTGGCGTGGCCACCACGAGTTCTGCGTGCAGATACCATCCATGGCCCAAAGACATCTAGGCCAACGTAAGTGAAAGGCGTTCAGCGCTCAGTCTGTCAAAAGGCAGGTCGGCTATTTGTTGATGTACCTGTTTGCCTCTGGTTTTGCGACATTGCACACAGCGATGTAGTAATCCCGCTACACGTCTTTTCATACCTATAATCCAAAGCCCTGCAGACCGTAACATGCCCTCTGTGATCTGCCTGCCTTGGTGTTCGGTCTTTTCGTGAAAATGCCGGATCCGTAGATCGGTGACATAATGTTTACTGGGAATGATGCAAGGATGTTGCTCTGAAACCCCTAGCTCGGGTCGATCTAATCGACCACCGACTCTCAGAAAACCAAAGCTGTCCATTATTGGATTTAAATGAGCAATGGAGCTTTTTGGAGGGATCTGTTATTTGTGGTTTAAGCATTCCCATTCAGTATTGAATTCGCTCTGCTGGACATAACGTATTATAAGAGACTCACAGTGAGAAATGTCCTCAGCAGAGAGCGGTGTATGGCAGATTTGCCAACCATGACAGTCTTTGTCTCCATGTGAGTCTCGTGATAAGATCTCGCAATGTGGACTAACCTTGCGATGGTCTTGACGAGTTTCATCCAGTTGGAGAAGCGTTCGAAGCGCTGGCAACCGAGGCTGGAGGTTGGTCTAGTGTTCGTGGCCAGAGCATTGACCTCGGAGCGGACTTCTGGATCGTTATCCAGGTCCTGAATGCTGAATTCTTCCTGGACACGTTCACTTCCTTTCTGTTCCAGCAGAAACTTCGGACCTGAAAGCCAAGAAGAGTTAGCAAAAGAACTTATAGACATAGGTCTAGTGGCATGGTCCGCTGGATTAAGCTCAGATGGGATATAGTGCCACTGCTCAGGCTTGGAAGACCTCCTTATTCTCTCGATGCGGTTACTGACGTACATGTAGAAGCGCCTTGTTTGGTTGTGGATGTAACCTAAGACAACCTTACTGTCAGTGTAGTATTGTACGTCATCTATGTTGGTGTCCAGCTCATGCTGTATAAAGTCTGAGAGTTCTACCGCAAGCACAGTCCCACAGAGTTTGAGCCTGGGAATGATGTGGTCAGGCTTGGGAGCCAACTTAGCCTTGCTGAAGATGAACCCAACGTGATCTTGATTGTCGGATCCCGTCACCTTCAGATAGGCAACGGCTGCAATGGCCTCCGTGGATGCATCCGAGAACACATGGAGTTCTGTCCTAGTGCTAGCGGCAAGTGTGGTTCTGGCGTAGCATCTCGGTATGTGGATTTCATCCAAGGCACACAAGGACTGCTTCCAGGTTTCCCATTTTGGTTCCTTATCAGGAGGGAGTGGGGCATCCCAGTCTTTGATGGTTTCAGAAAACTGTCTCAGAAGGGATTTACCTTGTATGGTAATTGGTGTAACGAATCCCAGTGGATCGTATAAGCTGTTCACCACTGACAGGACACCACGTTTAGTGAATGGTTTGTCTGCACAGTTGATTCGAAACCCGAAGGTGTCGGCTGACAGGTTCCACCTCAGGCCTAAGCTTCTCTGCACAGGCGGACGGTCTGGTCCCAGGTCTATGTCCTTGAATCCTGGTGCGTGGTCACTTGACTCAAAGGCTCTCATGACAGCTGGGCTATTTGAAGCAATTTTGTGCAGTCTAAGCTGGGCTCGGTACAGCATACCTTGGGTCCTCTTACGCAGGTCAATCGCTGCTTCTTCTGTGGGTAGAGATTTCAGTCCATCATCTACATAGAAGTCTTTTTCTACAAAGTCTCTGGCATCTGTTCCATATTCAGACTCTCCTTCCAGTGCAGTTCTCCGCAGGCCATAGGTTGCCACAGCGGGCGAAGGGCTGTTCCCGAATACGTGCACCCTCATGCGATACTCCACCATCTCTTTGCTGGGGTCGTTGTCCTTGTGCCACAAGAACCTGAGGAAATTCCTGTGATCCTCTCTGACTATGAAACAATGGAACATTTGTTCAATGTCGGCAGTGATGGCAATGGACTCTTTCCCAAACCTCATCAACAAGCCTACTAGGTTGTTTGTTAGATTAGGGCCCGTGAGGAGGACATCGTTGAGAGATATGCCTTGATGTTTGGCGTTTGAATCAAAGACAACTCTAATTTGCTTAGGCTTTCGTGGGTGATATACTCTGAATGAGGGTAGGTACCAGCACTCCTCGTTTTCCTTTAAGGGTGGAGCTGGATCGGCATGGTTATTATGGAATATTTTGCCCATAAAGGTGACAATGTGCTCTTTCATCTCTGGTTTGTTGCTTAGTGTGCGCTGGAGAGAGTTGAATCTGGACAACGCTTGTTCACGGTTGTTCGGGAGCCTTACCCTGGTAGCTCTGAAGGGTAGGGAAAAACCCAATGATTAGTCTCGTCCTTAAGGAACTCATTGTCCATTATCTTGACAAATTCCTTGTCTTCCATTGACGGGGCTACTTTGTTGTCATCCTTAGTGGTACGAAACACTGATCTTCCCAAGTCATCTGCATAAGGAGAAGGGATGACATCAGGCAGCTGTACGGGATCTGGAAGCTTCTCTTTCATCTCGTAGTGAAAAGGGCATGGTTTGCAGAAAGTAGTGCGTCTATCCCGGCGTACATAGGTCTTAAAGGAATTGACTCTTGTTTGGTCCCATGCATACATTTCTTATGACTACCCTCCCCAAGTCGAGTTTCTGGGCATAGGGGGCATAGTCAGTAACATTACACTGTTGGCGGACTTTATGTATCCTTAAATTGTCTCTGCCGAGCAGAAGTAAGATTTCAGCGTCTGTGTCCATAGGTGGGATAACGCTGGTTAAGTGCCTTAAGTGTGGATGGTGGAACGCAGCTTCCGGGGTAGGGATTTCATCCCTTTGGTCGAGTATTTGATCGCATTCGATTAATGTAGGTAGGGGTTATTTCTATGCCTCCGTTGATAGGGAAGCAATAAAACCTTGTGCCCTTCTACCGCTAGTCTCTATGCGACCCAAGCAGGTATTCAGAGTGTAAGGTGTTGCTGGTCCCTTGATACCAAAGGCTTCAAAGAACTTAGGTCCAGCTAGTGATCGATTGCTCTGATCGTCAATGATGGCATACATTTTTACTGCCTTCTCTGGATGCCCTTCCGGATAAACTATGATCAGGCATATCCTGGCACAGCATTTAGCACTTCGGTTCTCCCACATACCTCTGAGCATGAGCAGGAGACAGCCGTGGTAGACTTGTCGTGGTTCTGTGGCTCCCCGCCATGGCTTGCTGCTGGACTAGGGTCACTGCGACTGCTCGATTACTGGTGGCTGAGGTTGGATGCAAGGCTGATGGGTGTTTGTCGCTATGACACTCTTCACACTTAATGGAAGATTTACAGTCCTTGGCCATGTGTTCTAATGAGGCGCAGCACTTGAAACATACCCCAAGTTCGCTGAGGATTTTCTTGCACTCCTGCATGGTTTTGGACCTGAAGCCTCTACATTTGTTCAATGAGTGTGTTTTTTTGTGAATGGGACACTCACGATTGAAAGATTTATCCCTCAACCGAATAGTGTACTGCTTATCAGCGGGTGCTGCAGGAGGTGGCAGGTTAGTCTTCCTGACACTTACACTGTTCCTCAAGTCCTTGCGTCTGTGTGTGTGATTCTTTCATACCTCGATGAGGATGTTGCTGGAGCTGCAGTGTTGGACTCCAGGAAGTCTAGACTAGGGTCAATCCTCATTTGGGCCTGTTCATCGACAAACTTGCAGAACTGAATGAACGGAGGTAAGGTGACATCATGTGACCTTTTGTACCTGAGACGCACACTGCCCACTTCTCTTGCAGACTATGTAGCAACTTTGAGACGATTGGGTTCACCCCATGGGCAGTGTCCAGTAGCACAGTCCAGACAGACGGGGGTCTCTTTTCGCAAGTTCCAGCTCCATAAGCAGATCACTTAAATCCAGAAGTTTGTGGGCTTCCTTAAGATTGATCCTTGGAACATTCTGCAGTCTCTTAAATAGGGACTTTTCTATGGCTTCAGCGCTGCCGTAGGTTCTTTCGAGTCTCTGCCAGGCAGCAGCGAGACCTGCTTCAGCTTGTCCCACATAGACGGTCCTAAGACTCTTGATACGGATTGTGGATTCAGGACCCAACCATTTCACCAGGAGGTCGAGCTCCTGCTCCGCGATAGGTTGAGGTCAGCAATGGCAGCCTTGAAGGTTGCTTTCCAGGCTCTGTAGTTCTCTGCATGGTCGTCGAATTTTGAGAGACTGGTGTTGATTAGCTCTCTGCTCACCATGAACCTGGCAAACTCGGACATTTCTGATCCTTCACTCCTTGTTACCGTGCTAGCTTGTGGTGCCCCTTGGGCGTAAAGGCTGTGTGGCGTGGATGGGTGAATTGTTCCCGGGTAGAATGATGTTGCTGCCGGGTTGAGCTGTGGTGGCTTAATCTCTGTATATTCTGATGACTGCTGCTTGAACTGTGGAGGCGGGCTGGAGTGCGCCTTGTGGTCGTCTTGCGGTGATGCCTGCTCCTGAGGGGACGAATTATGGCGTTGGTCTTGGGTTTCTGTGGAGGCTGTTGGTGCCACTGGCACCGTAAGGTGGGCCGACTTGGGCGTTTCCACAATGTTGGGTTGAACGTCGCTGGAGAAGGTGTGCACTGCAGATATCTGTTTCTGCACGTAGTCACTGGTACAAACAGCTGGGTCGTCTTCTTCCTGTGGTGGTAGGCAAATCGGTTCAATGTTTTGCTTCAATGCTTGCTCAAGCATTTTTACTTCGGCTAGCGCGATTTCTTCCTCCATTTGTGTTTGAAGAATCTTTGCTTGAGCCTCTGCTTCTGCTTTCTTTGCCTCTGCCTCTGCTCCTGCTTTCCTGGCTTCTGACTCTGCTTTCTTTGCCTCTGCCTCTGCTCCTGCTTTCCTGGCTTCTGACTCTGCTTTCTTTGCCTCTGCCTCTGCTCCTGCTTTCCTGGCTTCTGTCTCTGCTTCTGCTTTCTTTTCTGTAAAGGAATGTCTTAGTTTGGATCTCTCTGCATTTAAGCGGGCCTCTAGAATTTTGTCGCTGAGGGCTGAAGTTCTTGAGCAGGATGATTTGTACGACCGATAAGAGCGTCTGGATGAGCCTGACCTGTGGGATCTTGATTCTTGCAGATGAGCAATACGGAGCTCCGCTTTATCTTTGGCGTCTTGCACGGCGGCGTTCCTTTCTCTGTCTGTGGAATCTACTTTGCATAACTCTGATGAGGCTTTGTCAATATTAGAGTCTTTTAGGAAGGCGGCTGTAACGAATGGAAGCGGAGGCAGAGGTGGTGAAGTTCACATTTGTTTTTATTTTTAAATGTGGAACCTCTAGACCACGGTCCGGGGGGCTCCGAAGGGGGCGTAACTAGTGAGCCCCGGGTACCCGTAGTAAGGCCCCTCGAACAGGACCAGAATGGAATACCCGGAGGACACAGGTGCTACCTCCAGTTAGACCCCAGACACGTGGCAGCTGTCCCAGAGGGACCAAAAGGTTAACAGGTGTTTACAGAGTCCGTGGAGGGTTCTCGACAGAGAAGGGTAAGGTCCTGGTCCAGAATAGATGGTATCAGGTTGGCTTCAGTGACCTTGTCACGGTCCACGGGTACGGATGGCTGATGGCGGAACGGGATGACTCTTGCGCCAGTAATAGCTGAGATTGTCCGGGTTAGCCAGATACGGGTTAGCAATGATCTGAGGAGACAAACAGTATCAGCGAAGCACAGAGACTGCAAACGCAGCGCAGACAGATCAGGAACAGAACCGGATGTAGCAATGATAGAACACGTTGCTCCGGCACTCCCCTAATGGTGGAGTGACCAGATATAGTACTGAGTGTGCAGCCAATGGTTAATTAGCTATTTCAAAAAATGCACGCTGCCCCTTTAAGAGAGGCGGTGGGCGCGGCCTCGCGTCCTAAGCCGTCTATCAGGAGGCCTGCCAGCAGTGTGCCAGGAAGTGGAGGAGGACACAGGACGCCGTGGAGCAGATGGGACATGAGACCCCAGCCCACGCACAGACTGCTGCAGAGGAACAGGTGAGTGAGCCGAACAGAGTGCAGAGCCAGCGCTGGGTCCGGGTGTAACAGTATCCCCCTCTTTACTCCCCCTCTTTTTCAAGCCTGCGTGAAATCTTTTAAGAAGAAGAGGAGCCTGGATGTTCTCCTCAGGCTCCCAAGACCTCTCCTCAGGACCAAAACCCCTCCAGTCCACCAGGTAATAGATCCTACCTCTTACTCTCTTAGAGGCCAAGATATGTTTTACCTCAAAAACATCATTCTCAGAGACCGGATCGGGAGTGGTACCTGGGTCCTTAAAGAAGGAACTCAACACTACTGGTTTGAGGAGAGAAACATGAAAGGAGTTAGGTACACGTAGAGAATTAGGCAATTTCAGCTTGTAAGAGACCGGGTTGATTTGTCTCAAGACTTCAAAGGGACCAATGAAACGAGGACCCAATTTGTACGATGGTAACTTCAGACGGATGTACTTGGAGGAGAGCCATACCTTGTCTCCTGGACGAAAGATGGGAGCCTCCAAACGTCTTTGTCCGCATGCGTCTTCATACGTTGGGAAGCTTTCTCCAAAGCCGACCTGGTCTCACTCCAAATGTCCGAGAAATTTTTAGACAAGATATCGACTGCCGGAACATCAGATACTCCCGAAACAGGAAGAGGAATTCCAGGTTGCAGTCCAAACACAATCTGAAAGGGAGACTTTGCAGAAGATTCACTTACTTGATTGTTGTAGGAGAATTCCGCCCAGGGCAGCAATTCTACCCAGTCATTATGATGAGCGTTGACGAAGTGACGCAGGTATCCAGCCAGGATTTGATTGATCCTCTCCACTTGCCCATTAGACTGGGGATGATATGCAGAAGAAAAGTCTAGTTCAATTTTTACCATTTTACAGAGTCCTCTCCAGAACTTAGAAGTGAACTGGACGCCCCTGTCGGACACGATGTGGAGAGGAAATCCATGTAGACGGAAGATGTGCTGAATGAAGTGAGCGGCCAGTTCTGGAGCAGACGGGAGACCAGATAGCGGAACGAAGTGAGCCATTTTAGAGAAGCGGTCCACCACAACCCATACCACTGAGCAGCCAGAAGAAATGGGAAGATCCGTGATGAAATCCATCGCAATGTGCTGCCAGGGAGCGGACGGAATCGGAAGAGGTAGAAGTCTGCCAGCTGGTAGATGTTTAAAAGTTTTGTTACGGGCACATGAAGGACAGGCTGAAATGAACTCCTGGATATCCTTGCCCATGGTAGGCCACCAGTAATAATGGGAGATGAGTTGCTGCGTCTTTTTCTGACCAGCATGGCCAGCCAACTTAGAGGAATGACCCCAGCGCAGAACACGGGTACGATCAGAAGCAGACACAAAAGTCTTCCCAGGAGGAAGCCGGGCCAGATCAGTGGAGGCAACAGAGACTAACTTAGAAGGTTCAATAATGTGCTGAGGTTCCTCTTCCAGTTCAGGGGGCAAGAAGGCTCTAGAGCAGGGGTGGGCAATTAATTTTCCCGAGGGCCACATGAGAGACCATGACTGTTGTGGAGGGCCGAACCAATAGCTTGAAATTAAGTTATACTCAACTTATTAACTTATTAATATTGATTGCATCACTTAATATTGAGCAGAATTAAGTATGCTGACACCCCCTATATATATTTGAACCCCCCACAGCCCCTTATATACAGCATGAGCCTCACACAGCCTCCCTATATATACAGCATGAGCCCCACATAGCCTCCCTATATACTGCATGAGACCCACACAGCCTCCATATATATACTGCATGAGCGCCACACAGCCCCCCTATATATACTGCATGAGCCCCACAGTCTCCCTATATACTGCATGAGCGCCACACAGCCTCCCTACATACTGCATGAGTGCCACACAGCCCCCCTATATACACTGCATGAGCCCCACAGCCTCCCTATATATACTGCATGAGCGCCACACAGCCTTCCTATATACACTGCATGAGCGCCACACAGCCTCCCTATATATATATATATATATATATATATATTGCATGAGCCCCACACGGCCTCCCTATATACTGCATGAGCCCCACACAGCCTTTCCATATACTGCATGAGTATACAGCCTTCCCATAGCCTCCCCATGTGCTGCACGTCACCCCCATAGAATCCCCATGTGCTGTACGTCACCCCCATAGAATCCCCACGTTCACCCCTATAGAATCCCCATGTTCACCCCCATAGAATCCCATGTTTACTTCCATAGAATTCCCATGTTCACCTCCATAGAATCCTCATGTTCACCCCATAGAATCCCCATGTTCACTTTCATAGAATCCACGTGTTCACTCCCATAGAATCCCCATGTTCACCCCAAAGAATCCCATGTTCACTTTCATAGAATTCACATGTTCACTCCCATAGAATTCCCATGTTCACCTTCATAGAATCCCCGTGTTCACCCCCAAAGAATCCCCATGTTCACCACATAGAATCCCCACGTTCACCTCCATAGAATTCCCATGTTCACTTCCATAGAATTCCCATGTTCACCTTCATAGAATCCCCGTGTTCACCTCCATAGAATCCCCATGTTCACCACATAGAATCCCCACGTTCACCTCCATAGAATCCCCCGTTCACCTCCATAGACTCCCCATGTTCACCTCCATAGAATCCCCATGTTCACCTCCATAGAATCCCCATGTTCACCCCATAGAATCCCCATATTCACTCCATAGAATCCCCATGTTCACTTCCATAGAATCCCCACGTTCACCCCCATAGAATCCCCACGTTCACCTCCATAGAATCCCCATGTTCACTTCCATTGAATCCCCATGTTCATACACATGAAAAAAAAAATAACACCACATACTCACATCAGTCCCGTTCCCAGGCGCCCTGCTGCTGCTGTTGCTGTCTCCGATGCGCTGACTCACCGGCGGTACACAGCTGATGCGATGACATGACGTCATCACTTCAGCTGTTTCACACGCTGATTGGTGGAGGAAGTGGCCTGAGGCCCCTCCTCCACCAATGCTGACTGCGCCTAGACTCTGTGATTTTCAACCTTTTTTGAGCCGCGGCACACTTTTTATACTTAGAAAATCCTGGGGCACACCACCAACCAAAATAGCACAAAATGACACTAAAACAGTCATATTATACATAGCGCGCATCAGGAAACACGCATTGCAACCCGCAACGTGTGAAAGCACCCTTATTGTACATGTCTCCTACCTACCGTATATACTCGTGTATAAGCCGACCCGTGTATAAGCCGACCCCCTAATTTTGCCACAAAAAACTGGGAAAACGTATTGACTCGTGTATAAGCCGGGTGTATAAACTGCCCTCCTGCTCTGTGCTGCCCCCGTCCTGCTCCTTGCTCCCCCATCCAGCTCTGTGCTCCCCCATTCTCCTCTGTACTCACCCCTTCCTGCTCCGTCCTCTGCTGTGCTCCCCCATTCCTTCTCCGTCCTCCTGTGCCCCCCCTCGTCCTGCTCCATGCTCCTCTGTGCCCTCCATCCTCTCCCCCCGTCCTGCTCCGTGCTCATTGTCCTCCTCCATCCTCCCCCCGTCCTCCGTTCTCCCCCCATCCTCCTCCATGCTTACCCCGTCCTCCCCCCGTCCTGCTCCATGCTTCCCCGTCCTCCTCCATGCTTCCCCGTCCTCCCCCGTCCTGCTCCATGCTTCCCCGTCCTCCTCCATGCTTCCCCCGTCCTCCGTTCTCCCCCCGGTCATCCTCCATGCTTCCCCCATCCACCGTTCTCCCCCGTCCACCGTTCTCCCCCCATGTCCTGCTCCATGCTTCCCCGTCCTCCTCCATGCTTCCCCGTCCTCCGTTCTCCCCCCGTTCTCCTCCATGCTTCCCCGTCCTCCGTTCTCCCCCCCCGTCCTGCTCCATGCTTCCCCCGTCCTCCATTCTCCCCCCGTCCTCCATGCTTCCTCCATCCACCGTTCTATCCCCCGTCCAGCTCCGTGCTCCTTGTCCTCTCCTCCATCATACTCACCCCTCCCCGTGCCATCGCTGAGGGTCCCTGCAATCCTGCGTTCTCCCTGTCTTCCTGCAGCTCTCCGGCACTGAGCGGTGACGTAATACCGCTCATTAAGGCCATGAATATGGAAGCCACGCCCATGGGAGTGGCGTCGCGTCCATATTACATGACCTTAATGAGCGGGTATTACATCACCGCTCAGCGCTGGAGAGCTGCAGAGCCGGGGAGAATGCAGGATTGCAGGGACCCTCAGCGATGGCACGGGAGGGGTGAGTATGATCCCAGCCACCGGCTCCTGGCACCATAGTTTGGGGAACTTTCCCCACGGCACACCCGACCATGTGTCGCGGCACACTAGTGTGCCGCGGAACACTGGTTGAAAATCACTGGTAGAGAGACAGCGAGTGGGCGGGCATGGTGCAGCCTGCGGACCTCAGGTTTTCAGCCCACGGCTGTCTCGGTCCGCGGGCCGGACTGAGACAACAAGAGGGCCGGATGTGGCCCGCGGGCCGCACTTTGCCCAGGTCTGCTCTAGAGAGTGCGTCTGCCTTGATGTTTTTGTCAGCTGGACGAAAATTAAGTACAAAATTGAAATGGGCAAAAAATAATGCCCAACGGGCCTGACAGGGATTCAGTCTTAAAGCAGTTTGGAGATAGGCAAGGTTTTTATGGTCGGTGAATATGATTACCTGGTGATGAGCTCCTTCAAGAAGATGTCTCCATTCTTGCAGAGCCAATTTGATGGCCAACAGTTCGCGATCACTGACAGAGTAGTTCCTCTCTGCAGGAGAAAAAACCTTGGAGAAAAAACCACACGAGACCATCCGCCCGGTAGACGACTTCTGGGTCAGAACTGCACCTGCACCTATGGAAGAAGCGTCAACCTCAAGAAAAAATTGCTCACTTGAATTAGGATGATGGAGAACGGGTGCGGAAGCAAAAGCTTTTTTTAGAGAAACAAAGGCCTCTTCTGCCTCGGAGGACCATTTCTTAGAGTTTACGCCTTTCCGGGTTAAGGCTGTGATTGGAGCCACTCGGGTGGAAAAGTGTGGAATAAATTGCCGGTAGTAATTGGCGAACCCTAGGAACCTTTGTATGGCTTTTAGCCCAGACGGACGAGGCCAGTTGAGAACTGCAGACAACTTCTCCGGATCCATCTTTAATCCTGTGGAAGATACAATGTACCCAAGGAAAGGCAAAGAAGACTGCTCAAAGAGGCATTTCTCATATTTGGCATATAGCCTGTTCTCTCTGAGTCTTTGTAAGACCTGGCGTACTTGCCGCCGGTGTGACGTTAAATCAGCAGAGAAAATCAAAATATCGTCCAGGTAAACCACGACACATGTATAGAGCAAGTCCCTGAAAATGTCATTCACAAATTCCTGAAAAACCGCAGGTGCATTGCTTAGGCCGAATGGCATTACCAGGTATTCATAGTGGCCGTCACGGGTGTTGAAGGCTGTTTTCCATTCGTCCCCCTCTCTTATTCGGATCAGATTGTAGGCCCCTCTGAGGTCCAATTTGGTGAAGATCTTGGCCCCTCGGAGACGATCAAACAACTCTGAAATAAGAGGTAATGGATACCTGTTTTTTACCGTGACCTGATTCAGACCCCGATAGTCAATGCAGGGCCGCAAGGATCCATCCTTCTTCTTCACAAAGAAGAATCCAGCTCCTGCCGGTGACGATGACTTTCGGATAAATCCTCTATCCAGATTCTCTTGGATGTAGTCCGACATGGCCTGAGTCTCTGCCTGTGAAAGAGGATACACTCTCCCGCGGGGAAGAGATGCTCCAGGAAGAAGCTCTATCTGACAGTCATATGACCTGTGTGGAGGTAGTCTCTCAGCCTCCTTTTTCCCAAAGACGTCAGAGAAGGACCAATAGGCGGAAGGCAACCCTGGCAGGGTATCAGGCTGGACAGGAGGCGAAGCAGGTTGAATCCGGGTTAAGCAACGATTCATGCAGGTATCTCCCCAACGCAGAACTTCTCCAGTTTTCCAATTCAGGACTGGTTCATGCATCTGGAGCCAAGGTAAACCTAAGAGCATGGATGGGATAAACCGGGATATACATAAAAACGCATTAGTTCAGTATGCATTAGACCTACCCGGAGTTCCACCAACTCGGTTTGAACCTGGACGGGCTCGGTCAGCGGTTTGCCATCCACAGCGGACACCTGTAACGGATCAGGAAGACGCTGGACAGGTAAGCGGTAATGATCCACAACCGCCTGCTGGATGAAGTTCCCTGCAGCTCCAGAATCCAGTAGACAATGTTCGGAAAATTTTATTGCCCCATAGGACACGGAGACTGAGATGTGTAAAGAGGGAGAGGACTGTTCTCTACCTAGGTTGGCCCCTCCTACAGGACCTAGGCACTGGAGTTTCCCGACTTTTTAGGACAGAGATGGATCAAATGTTCAGAACTACCGCAGTAGTAACAACTTCCCTCCTTGCGACGTAACTCCCGACGGCGGGTGGCCAAACTTACATGGTCCACCTCCATGGCCTCGGAGGAGGAAAGCGAGGTACCTGTTTTATACAAACTAGAGTCCAGGTGATAGGACCTTTTGTCCCGCTTGATCTCCATAGAACGCTCCTGAAAACGCAGGTCAATTCGGGTTGCCAAAGATATCAACTCCTCCAAGAGGGTAGGTCTGTCCCGTCCCGCCAGCTCATCCTTGATTCTTCCGGATAAGCCCTCCCAGAAGTTTGCAACCAGGGCCTCATTGTTCCACGATAATTCAGACGAGAGGGTGCGGAATTTAACAGCATACTGAGCTACCGTGAGAGTACCTTGGCGCAGGCGGAGCAGAGCTGAGGCAGTTGAAGTGGTGCGACCAGGTTCATCGAAAGTCCTGCGAAAAGCCTCTAGGAAAGATTGAAGATCGTTAACCAGCGGATCCCCTCTCTCCATAGCGGGTTTAGCCAGGCGAGGGCCTCTCCTCCCAGGTGTGACATGATGAAGCCCACCTTGGCTCGGTCAGAAGCAAACATATGCCCCAAGATTTCGAAGTGTAGAGTGCACTGATTGAGAAAACCCCGACACAGAGTAGGATCACCCTGAAAACGGGTAGGAGCCGCCAGACAGGGACCTTGACTTGTCATGGGAACTGGTACCTGAGTATTTATAGGAGAGTCAGGTGCAGACGAGGAACCCAAGGAATCCATGCGGGAAGACAAGCTGCGTAGATAAGTCGTGATCTTGTCCTGTTGAACTCCCAAACGGGTCACCTCCTGGTACAGGTCCGTGGTCGGAGATTTCTGGGATCCAGCGGGTTCCATGGCCGGAGCAATCTGTAATGAATGGAAGCGGAGGCAGAGGTGGTGAAGTTCACATTCGTTTTTATTTTTAAATGTGGAACCTCTAGACCACGGTCCGGGGGCTCCGAAGGGGGCGTAACTAGTGAGCCCCGGGTACCCGTAGTAAGGCCCCTCGAACAGGACCAGAATGGAATACCCGGAGGACACAGGTGCTACCTCCAGTTAGACCCCAGACACGTGGCAGCTGTCCCAGAGGGACCAAAAGGTTAACAGGTGTTTACAGAGTCCGTGGAGGGTTCTCGACAGAGAAGGGTAAGGTCCTGGTCCAGAATAGATGGTATCAGGCTGGCTTCAGTGACCTTGTCACGGTCCACGGGTACGGATGGCTGATGGCGGAACGGGATGACTCTTGCGCCAGTAATAGCTGAGATTGTCCGGGTTAGCCAGATACGGGTTAGCAATGATCTGAGGAGACAAACAGTATCAGCGAAGCACAGAGACTGCAAACACAGCGCAGACAGATCAGGAACAGAACCGGATGTAGCAATGATAGAACACGTTGCTCCGGCACTCCCCTAATGGTGGAGTGACCAGATATAGTACTGAGTGTGCAGCCATTGGTTAATTAGCTATTTCAAAAAATGTACGCTGCCCCTTTAAGAGAGGCGGTGGGCGCGGCCTCGCGTCCTAAGCCGTCTATCAGGAGGCCTGCCAGCAGCGTGCCAGGAAGTGGAGGAGAACACAGGACGCCGTGGAGCAGATGGGACATGAGACCCCAGCCCACGCACAGACTGCTGCAGAGGAATAGGTGAGTGAGCCGAACAGAGTGCAGAGCCAGCGCTGGGACCGGGTGTAACAGCGGCATACCTTGCGGACAGTCTCTTGTATCTACCATAGGCAGTTTCTAGCCGTCTTATAGTATCCTGTAAATTCACTGCATCATCTTTGTGGCATTGGACGCTTGACATGACGGAGGTAACTCGCTCCCATAGGTCGTCCAGGTTGTCATTGTACTCATCCTTCGTATTGTGATAATTTTCGACAGCTTTTATGGTTGGTTTGACAGAGCGTTTTTGTCGAACGACTTGATCTCCTGGAAGCGTGGGTTCTGCTTCCTGGTCTTCATGATGGGCAGTGTCAGGTTGTATTTGCTCTGTTTCAGCAGTGGGAGACTGTGCACAATGCACAATGTGGTCTGGGGTGATGCTGCAGTTTATTAGCAGAGAATGGCTGGAGTATGTTCGCAGGTAGAGCGCAGGCACGAGGAGAGGGATATAAGGGTAATTCTGGCCGGGCTTCAAGGCAGTTTTCGACTGTTCTGTCCCCACATGAGGCGAATGGAGGTGAAGTTGAATGGGGCTGGGAGAGTTTTCCTACCTTCCGCTTCCTCATGCAGAGCAGACAGGACCAGTGCTGTTCAGCATCCGGAGAGATGATGCACACCAGGGATTGTGAAGTCCAGACTTGTTTATTTGGAAATCTGGACATACAGCATATGATTGGTATACAGTAACTTCTCCAGAAATGCAGGTGAAACGAGGTGCAGCAAGAAGTAGCACCAAGTGTGGCTGCAAGTGTGACCAGCAGGAGTGGTCAAAAACTGATGCCTTTTAATTAGTTACAGGCTGCCACACAGAAAGGGCCACCAGGTGACAGCAGAGAGCATGAAAGAATAGATTATACACAGCATGGAAATAATACAATACATAACCAGACAAATGGAACAGCACTGTACCCAGGACACTTCCAGAGCCCTGGGTATGATTTTGAAAAAGAGTCCTTTGGACTTTGTCATTTTCCTGAGTTTTTTCAGAATTCCATGCAGGGTCGCCACAGGAGCCGTACCCAGGACACTTCCAGAGCTCTGTGTATGATTTTGAAAAAGAGTCCTTTGGACTTGGTCATTTTCCTGAGTTATTTCAGACTTCCATGAAGGGGGCGCCACAGGAGCTGTATCCAGGACACTTCCAGAGCCCTGGGCATGATTTTGAAAATGAGTCCTTTGGACTTAGTCATTTTCCTGAGTTGTTTCAGACTTCCATGCAGGGGGCGCCACTGGAGCTGTACCCAGGACACTTCCCCACAGAGTCATTATTTTTTGTGGGAGTTGACGTTTTTATTGGTACCATTTTCAGGCACATGACATTTTTTGATCGCTTTTTATTACGATTTTTGGGAGGCAGAATGAACAAAAACAAGCAATTCATGAATTTCTTTTGTTTGATCACAGTGTGCTGGGGGTTAATGTGTCGGGAGCGGTCCGTGACCGCTCCTGGCACATAGTGCCGGGTGTCAGCTGTGATAATCAGCTGACACCTGGCCGCGATCAGCTGCGTTCCCATCGCATATGATGTACTATTACGTCCATGGGAATTAAATCCCAGGGCACATGGACGGAATAGTACATCTGATGGCAGAAAAGGGTTAAATGGCTTGTTGATGGAAACAGCCAAAGGTTGCAACTGACTGGTAAGCCCCCTGGAATTACGGTGAGATGGGTTTTCTCTTCTTTAAATCTCCTTTTTGTGGCTTCAGTTATATGTGCCCTAAACTTGTCAAGCACTAATAGAGCAGGTTTTTTCAGAAGCCCTCCATGACATTTTGACCACACTTTTTCTATCCATATCTTCATGCCATTTTCGTCCATCCATCCCTTGTCATGAACATGAACAATGACTCCTCTTGGGAGTGCCTCTTTTAGCATGGTTTTTCTCTTAAAAATCAGCAGTTGTGGCAGTTTGGTGCCATCTGCACAGCAGAACAACACAACTGTGTAATGTTTTTTCTCATGCCCTGAGGTCTTCACGGCTATAGTTTGGCACCTTTCACATCAACAGTTTTGTTTGATGGAACATCGAAGGTCAACGGGACTTCATCCATGTTCCCAATCTGAGTCATTTTGAATCCATTTTTCTTTCTTGCTTCCAGTATAAATTTTTGTGCGCATAGCAAGGCCACATCTCTTCATAAATCTATAGCACCATGATGGTGATACAGTGAAGTCCTCAATGCTTTTCTCTGCAGCAAGACGTTTAGCTTCATATATGATCATTTTGTAAATACAGAATATCCATTGTTCCTGTGACGAATGATCCACTCTTTCACATCCACTTTTAACTGTGGCCATTTTGCATCATGCCCACGGAAACATTTTTTCTCTTTGTCCATTTTTTACAGGTGATTCTCCTGTTTCCTCCATTCCCGTATCATTTTGTCAGTTTGAGGTGGCCCAAAGTGTCTCTCCGCTTCTCTGTTCACATGTTCTTTGGCATACTTTACATACTATGAAATCCTTTTCAGCTTTGACATCTTTCCAGGAGAGTACGGTACACTATCGTAACTTTCTACCAGAAAATACAGAACTACAGTATCAGTATGGTACTTTGTCCTGCTACTGACACTGTTATGATGGGGGCCACAGCTTGTGCAACACTGTTGTATGGGACAACGACTCACCAAGGACAACATTTCCAAGGAGCTTGTATATTCTCCCCGTGTTTGAGTCGGTTTCCTCTTGGTTCTCCGCTTTCCTCCCACACTCCAAACATATATAGATAGAGATATTGTGAGCCCCAATGGGGACAGTGATGATAATGTCTGTAAAGTTCTGTGGAATAGAATAGTGCAATATCCTGTAGGCAATGCATAATAAAATAAATACAGTAATACCAGTACCGTAATTGACCACTAACTCTACGCTAATTTTTCTGTTTACCGTACGTTAGTTGTGAGAGTTTTTTGAAACAAGCTGGAGTTTTTAATGGTACCAATTTGTAGTAAGGTACCGTATATACTCATGTATAAGCCGAGATTTTCAGCACCTTTTTTTGTGCTGAAAATGCCCCCTCGGCTTATACATGAGTCATAGGGCAGAAACCAGCGGGGGAGGGGATGTGGCGGCAGGAGCCGGTGGCTGGGACATCATACTCACCCTCCCCGTGCCATCGCTGAACGTCCCTGCAATCCTGCGTTCTCCCCGGCTTCCTGCAGCTCTCCCCGGCTTCCTGCAGCTCTCCAGCGCTGAGCGGTGACGTAATACCCGCTCATTAAGGTCATGTAATATGGACGTGACGCCACTCCCATGGGCGTGGCCTCCATATTCATGGCCTTAATGAGCGGTATTACGTCACCGCTCAGCGCTGGAGAGCTGCAGGAAGCCGGGGAGAGCTGCAGGAAGCCGGGGAGAATGCAGGATTGCTGGCCGGGACGTTGAGCGATGGCACGGGGAGGGTGAGTATGATGGAGGAGGATGGGGGGAGCATGGAGGAGGACAAGAGTAGTATAGGAGGTATACCTTTCGTCAAACTCAATCTGACAGGTCGTCACGCCCCCTATCATTTAATCCGTCTCCCTGTGATCTGATCTGTCTGGGAAATCAGGACAGCTGAATCTGGGAATTTCAATCAAAGTGATTCATGAATTTATTTGTCTCTATTTATATTTTATCCATCTCCTTGTGGATTTGGTCAGTCTGTGGTGTGGGGGAAAGGTGTATCAAGGCGAATCTTGATTTTATAAGGCTCTTTTTTGTGGGGGTTCTTTTAAGTCCAGCAGTAAATGTATGTAAAGGGATTTTTTAGCAGGGCATTAAATCTGAGTGTGTGCTTCACTCGCTGTAAAGATATATCTTAGCAGCCTATGTACAGACTAAAAAGAGTTTATTCTACAGTATTATCCAGTATATAAGTACAATGAGAGAAGCTCGCATCTTAACAGGCTATTTAGATATGGTAATTCACTTGATAGAAATTACGCATAGTAATTAGCCCTGTATTGTGTATAGCCAGGCATAGTCCGGGCATGCCCGGACAAGTCCCTTAAATGCTCATATTATGAAATGGTCACATTATGAAATGGTCACGGGCATATTATGTATATGGCCGTGTTACAATATTAGACACGCAAATGTTTTATTCGTATTTTTAAAAAAGCAATGACGCTGTATTGTAAAACAGGGTTACAAGATTTTATTGCATTAAATAAATACATCTCAAAGACATTTCAAGCATTGAACTAATTGTGACACCAAAATGGCGATACAAATGGCGATACAGCCCGGTTATGGTGTTCTCTCTAGACAGGCGCAACTTTGGTGAATATTCCAACAGATATAGTGCGGTGTTTTTAAATTTGATTTTCTCTCAGCAATAAAATTTCTCACAATTGTATCATTACGCGGTTTATCAGCAGAAAACTTTGCCAATATCTTACTGAACGGCATGTTCCGAGCTAAAAAATGTTGGATTTGGCTGCCTTGATAATAATAAGTCCCACAATTCTTGTTCAGGAAAGTCACAAAGGCGATTTTGAACAGAATTCAACAAAAACCAGGTACAAACTTTTTAGCATAACGGTGTTTCTGACTCTCAGCTGCTATTTTAAGCAGTTACCATGCCGATATTGTAGCGAATCAAGGTGTATTAAATTGAATACTAACACGATTCCAGCAACTTGATGACAAATTCAGAGCAAGTTCGTTATTTCGGGACGTGTACCGGCCTATTTTGGCACATTCCCACTCCGACGCAGCGTTTTTGACCACCATTCAACAAAAATCGGGTACAAACTTTTTAGCACAGCGGTGTTTCTGACTCTCAGCTGATATTTTAAACGGTTACCATACGAATATTGTAACGAATCAGGCTGTATTAAATTGATAAAACAAAAAACAAGAAACAAATATCCTAAAATAAAACAAAATAAAAAATATATTGCAAAACATGCATGAAGTTGTAATAATAATAATAAGGTTATTTGGTAAACATAATTTTGATCAAAAGAATGTACAAGCCATCCCGCCACGTCAAGGCAACCCTTTGTGGGACAGTCCTACTCTAATATTAAAAACCTTTCCACTTGTCAAGTGACGTAAATGTGAACAAGGCAGAGGGACTGAACCCACCAGTTGAAGCATAGGCCAGACAGGATGGATTTTTCAGCTCAAAAGCAGGGCGGTCACACCCTTATATGCACAAGATGCACTAAGAACTAAATGAAAAACTGGGTCTGAACTGAAAAAGTAAGTTGATGTGTATGCAAAATGTAAATGCATATCAAACACATGACCATTAAACAGAGAAAACAAAAAACAAGAAACAAATATCCTAAAATAAAACAAAATAAAAAATATATTGCAAAACATGCATGAAGTTGTAATAATAATAATAAGGGTATTTGGTAAACATAATTTTGATCAAAAGAATGTACAAGCCATCCCGCCACGTCAAGGCAACCCTTTGTGGGACAGTCCTACTCTAATATTAAAAACCTTTCCACTTGTCAAGTGACGTAAATGTGAACAAGGCAGAGGGACTGAACCCACCAGTTGAAGCATAGGCCAGACAGGATGGATTTTTCAGCTCAAAAGCAGGGCGGTCACACCCTTATATGCACAAGATGCACTAAGAACTAAATGAAAAACTGGGTCTGAACTGAAAAAGTAAGTTGATGTGTATGCAAAATGTAAATGCATATCAAACACATGACCATTAAACAGAGAAAACAAAAAACAAGAAACAAATATCCTAAAATAAAACAAAATAAAAAATATATTGCAAAACATGCATGAAGTTGTAATAATAATAATAAGGGTATTTGGTAAACATAATTTTGATCAAAAGAATGTACAAGCCATCCCGCCACGTCAAGGCAACCCTTTGTGGGACAGTCCTACTCTAATATTAACCCCTTCACCCCCAAGGGTGGTTTGCACGTTAATGACCGGGCCAATTTTTACAATTCTGACCACTGTCTCTTTATGAGGTTATAACTCTGGAACGCTTCAACGGATCTTCGCGATTCTGAGATTGTTTTCTCGTGACATATTGTACTTCATGATAGTGGTAAAATTTCTTCGATATAACTTGCGTTTATTTTTGAAAAAAACGCAAATATGGCGAAAATTTTTAAAATTTTGCAATTTTCAAACTTTGAATTTTTATTCCCTTAAAACAGAGAAATATATCACACAAAATAGTTAAAAAATAACATGTCCCACATGTCTACTTTACATCAGCACAATTTTGGAACCAAAATTTTTTTTGTTAGGAAGTTATAAGGGTTAAAAGTTGACCAGCGATTTCTCATTTTTACAGCAAAATTTACAAAGCCATTTTTTTTAGGGACCACCTCACATTTGAAGCCACTTTGAGGGGTCTATATGGCAGAAAATACCCAAAAGTGACACCATTCTAAAAACTGCACCCCTCAAGGTACTCAAAACCACATTCAAGAAGTTTATTAACCCTTCAGGTGCTTCACAGTAACTAAAGCAACGTGGAAGGAAAAAATGAATATTTTATTTTTTAGCCACAAAAATTATCTTTTACAAACTTTTTTTTTATTTTAACAAGGATAAAAGGAGAAAATGGACAGATAAGGTTGTTATGCAATTTCTCCTGAGTACGCCAATACCCCATATGTGGGGGAAAACCACTGTTTGGGCACACGGCAGAGCTCGTAAGGGAAGGAGCGACGTTTGACTTTTTCAAACTAAAATTGGCTGGAATTTAGATTGGATGCCATGTCGCGTTTGGAGAGCCCCTGATGCGCCTAAACAGTGGAAACCCCCCACAAGTGACACCATTTTGGAAACTAGACCCCCTAAGGTACTTATCTAGATCTGTTGTGAGCACTTTGAACCCTCAAGTGTTTCACAAAAGTTTATAAAGCCTGGGTGTGAAAAAAAAAAAATCAATTTTCCACAAAAATGATTTTTTAGTCCCAAATTTTTGAATTTTCCCAAGGAAATTGGACCCCAAAAGTTGTTGTCCAATTTGTCCTGAGTACGCTGATACCCCATATGTGGGGGGGGAAACTGTTTGGGAGCACGGCAGGGCTTGGAAAGGAAGTAGTAACGTTTTGGAATGCAGACGTTAATGGGGGTCATGTTCCGTTTGCAGTGCCCCAGATGAGCCTAAACAGTGGAAACCCCCCACAAGTGACCCCATTTTGGAAACTAGACCCCCTAAGGAACTTATCTAGATCTTTGGTGAGCACTTTGAACCCCCAAGTGCTTCACACAAGTTTATAATGCCCGGGCATGAAAATAAAAAATCCTATTTTTTTCCCACAAAAATTATCTTTTAGTCACTAATTTTTTATTTTCCCAAGGGTAACAGGAGAAATTGGACCACATAAGTTGTTGTACAATTTGTCCTGAGTACGCTGATACCCCATATGTGGGGGGGAACCACTGTTTGGGCGCACGGCAGAGCTCGGAATGGAAGGAGCACCATTTGACTTTTTCCAACCAAAATTGGCTGGAATTGAGTTTGGATGCCATGTTGCATTTGGAGAGCCCCTGATGTGCCTAAACAGTGGAAACCCCCACAAATGACCCCATTTGGGAAACTAGACCCCCTAAGGAACTTATCTAGATTTTTTGATGAGCAATTTGAACCCCCAAGTGCTTCACACAAGTTTATAACGTAGAGCCGCAAAATTTAAAAATCATATTTTTTCCACAAAAATGATCTTTTCACCCCAATTTTTATTTTTCCAAGGGTAACAAGACTCCAAAAGTTATTGTGCAATTTGTCCTGAGTGCGCTGATACCCCATATGTGGGGGTAAACCACTGTTTGGGTGCATGGCGGAGTTTGGAAGGGAAGGAGCGCCGTCTGACTTTTTCAACGCAGAATTGGCTGGACGCCATGTCGTGTTTGGAGAGCTCCTGATCTGCCTAAACAGTGGAAACCCCCATAAATGACACCATTTTGGAAACTAGACCCCTCAAAGAACTTATCTAGATGTGTGGTGAGAACTTTGAACCCCCAGGTGTTTCACTAAAGTTTATAACGTACAGCCGTAAAATAAAAAATATTTTTTTTTTTTTACAAAAATGATTTTTTCGCCCCCAATATTTTATTTTCACAAGGGTAACAGAAGAAATTGGACCCCAAAAGTTGTTGTCCAATTTGTCCTGAGTACACTGATACCCAATATGTGGGCGAAAACTACTGTATGGGCACACGTCGGGGCTCGGAAGGGAAGTAGTGACGTTTTGGATTGCAGACTTTGATGGAATGGTCTGGGGGCGTCATATCACATTTGGAGAGCCCCTGATGCACCTAAACAGTGGAAACCCCCCACAAGTGACCCCATTTTGGCAAATAGACCCCACAAGGAACTTATCTAGATGTGTGGTGAGCACTTTGAACCCCGAAGTGCTTCACAGAAGTTTATAACGCACAGCCGTAAAAATAAAAAATCCTTTTTTTTTTTACAAAAATGATTTTTTCGCCCCCAATATTTTATTTTCACAAGGGTAACAGGAGAAATTGGACCCCAAAAGTTGTTGTCCAATTTGTCCTGAGTACGCTGATACCCAATATGTGGGAGAAAACTACTGTATGGGCGCACGTCAGGGCTCGGAAGGGAAGTAGTGACGTTTTGGATTGCAGACTTTGATGGAATGGTCTGGGTGCGTCATGTCGCATTTGGAGAGCCCCTGATGCGCCTAAACAGTGGAAACCCCCCACAAGTGACCCCATTTTGGAAAATAGACCCCACAAGGAACTTATCTAGATGTGTGGTGAGCACTTTGAACCCCGAAGTGCTTCACAGAAGTTTATAATGCACAGCCGTAAAAATAAAAAATCTTTTTTTTTTTTTGCAAAAATGATTTTTTCGCCCCAATATTTTATTTTTTACAAGGGTAACAGGAGAAATTGGACCCCAAAAGTTGTTGCCCAATTTGTCCTGAGTACGCTGATACCCAATATGTGGGAGAAAACTACTGTATGGGTACACGTTGGGGCTCGGAAGGGAAGTAGTGACGTTTTGGATTGCAGACTTTGATGGAATGGTCTGGGGGCGTCATGTCGCATTTGGAGAGCCCCTGATGCGCCTAAACAGTGGAAATCCCCAACAAGTGACCCCATTTTGGAAAATAGACCCCACAAGGAACTTATCTAGGTGTGTGGTGAGCGCTATGAAGCCCCAAGTGCTTCACAGAAGTTTATAATGTACAGCCGTAAAAACAAAAAAATAATTTTTTTTGTACAAAAATGATATTTTCGCCCCCAGTTTTTTTATTTTCCCAAGGGTAACAGAAGAAATAGGACAAATTGCACAATAACTCTTGGGGTCCAGAGTACGCTGATACCCCATATGTGGGGATAAACTACTGTTTGGACACATGGCAGAGCTCAGAAGTGAAGGAGCACCGTTTGACTTTTTCAACGCAGAATTGGCTGGAATTGAGATCAGACGCCATGTCACATTTGGAGAGCCCCTGATGTGCCTAAACAGCGGAAACCCCCCAATTCTAACTCCAACCCTAACCCCAACACACCCCTAACCCTAGTCCCAACCCTAACCACAAACCTAACCCTAACACACCCCTAATCCCAACCCTAACCCTAATCCTAACTTTAGCGCCAACCCTAACCCTAACTTTAGCCGCAACCCTAACCCTAACCCTAATGGGAAAATGGAAATAAATACATTTTTTTAATTTTATTATTTTTTCCCTAACTAAGGGGGTGATAAAGGGGGGTTTGATTTACTATTTATAGCGGGTTTTTATGTTTGGCAGCTGTCACGCTAAAAGACGCTTTTTATTGCAAAAATAGTTTTTTGCATCGCCACATTTTGAGAGCTATAATTTTTGCATATTTTGGCCCACAGAGTCATGTGAGATCTTATTTTTTGCGGGACGAGGTGACGTTTTTATTGGTACCATATTTGAGCAGGTGACATTTTTTGATCGCTTTTTATTTCGATTTTTGGGAGGTTAGAATGAACAAAAATCAGCAATTCATGAATTTCTTTTGGGGGAGGCGTTTTTATTGTTCCGCGTGTGGTAAAAATTGATAAAGCAGTTTTATTCTTCGAGTCAATACGATTATGGTGATACCTCATTTATATCATTTTTTTATGTTTTGGCGCTTTTATAGAATAAAAACAATTTTATATAAAAAAGAATTATTTTTGCATCGCTTTATTCTGCGAGCTATAACTTTTTTTTTTTTCGCTGATGATGCTGTATGGGGGCTCGTTTTTTGCGGGACAAGATGATGTTTTCAGCGGTACCATGTTTATTTATATCGGTCTTTTTGATCGCGCGTTATTCCACTTTTTGTTCGGCGGTATGATGATAAAGCATTGATTTTTTGCTTGTTTTTTTTTTTTTTTTTTAAGGGGTTCACTAAAGGGGTTAACTAGTGGGACAGTTTTATAGGGGGGGTCGTTACGGATGCGGTGATACCAAATATGTGTACTTTTATTGTTTTGTTTTTTTTATTTACAGGAAGAAATTAATTTATTGGGGAATATTTTTTTTTTTTTTTATTTATTTTGGATTTTTTTTTATAACATGTTTATTTTTATTTTTTTAACTTTTTTACTTTGTCCCAGGGTGGGACATCACTGTATTTTATCAAATCGCTGGTGTGACAGTGTGCACAGCACACTGTCACACCAGCGATCGCTCAGGCAGTGCAGCAGGCTTCTCAGTGCCTGCTCTCAGCAGGCACTGAGGAAGCCGCCTCCCTCCAGGACCCCGGCGCCATCTTGGATCCGGGTCCTGGGAGGGAGGAAGCCCTCAGAACAGCGCGATCACATCGCGCTGGTCTGAGGGTCTCAGGGGGGCGCGCAGGGAGCCCCCACCCTGCGCGATCCTCCCCTGTGCCCCCAGTACACCGCGATCATGTTTGATCGCGGTGTGCTAGGGGTTAATGTGCCGGGAGCGGTCCGTGACCGCTCCTGACACACAGTCACGGGTGTCAGCTGTGATAATCAGCTGACACCCGGCAGCGATTAGCTGCGCTCCCCTCAGGAGCACAGCTGATCGCCTATGACGTACTATCCCGTCCATGGGCAGAATGGCACGGGTTTTATGGACGGGATAGTACGTCTAATGTCAGAGAGGGGTTAAAAACCTTTCCACTTGTCAAGTGACGTAAATGTGAACAAGGCAGAGGGACTGAACCCACCAGTTGAAGCATAGGCCAGACAGGATGGATTTTTCAGCTCAGAAGCAGGGCGGTCACACCCTTATATGCACAAGATGCACTAAGAACTAAATGAAAAACTGGGTCTGAACTGAAAAAGTAAGTTGATGTGTATGCAAAATGTAAATGCATATCAAACACATGACCATTAAACAGAGAAAACAAAAAACAAGAAACAAATATCCTAAAATAAAACAAAATAAAAAATATATTGAAAAACATGCATGAAGTTGTAATAATAATAATAAGGGTATTTGGTAAACATAATTTTGATCAAAAGAATGTACAAGCCATCCCGCCACGTCAAGGCAACCCTTTGTGGGACAGTCCTACTCTAATATTAAAAACCTTTCCACTTGTCAAGTGACGTAAATGTGAACAAGGCAGAGGGACTGAACCCACCAGTTGAAGCATAGGCCAGACAGGATGGATTTTTCAGCTCAAAAGCAGGGCGGTCACACCCTTATATGCACAAGATGCACTAAGAACTAAATGAAAAACTGGGTCTGAACTGAAAAAGTAAGTTGATGTGTATGCAAAATGTAAATGCATATCAAACACATGACCATTAAACAGAGAAAACAAAAAACAAGAAACAAATATCCTAAAATAAAACAAAATAAAAAATATATTGCAAAACATGCATGAAGTTGTAATAATAATAATAAGGGTATTTGGTAAACATAATTTTGATCAAAAGAATGTACAAGCCATCCCGCCACGTCAAGGCAACCCTTTGTGGGACAGTCCTACTCTAATATTAAAAACCTTTCCACTTGTCAAGTGACGTAAATGTGAACAAGGCAGAGGGACTGAACCCACCAGTTGAAGCATAGGCCAGACAGGATGGATTTTTCAGCTCAAAAGCAGGGCGGTCACACCCTTATATGCACAAGATGCACTAAGAACTAAATGAAAAACTGGGTCTGAACTGAAAAAGTAAGTTGATGTGTATGCAAAATGTAAATGCATATCAAACACATGACCATTAAACAGAGAAAACAAAAAACAAGAAACAAATATCCTAAAATAAAACAAAATAAAAAATATATTGCAAAACATGCATGAAGTTGTAATAATAATAATAAGGGTATTTGGTAAACATAATTTTGATCAAAAGAATGTACAAGCCATCCCGCCACGTCAAGGCAACCCTTTGTGGGACAGTCCTACTCTAATATTAAAAACCTTTCCACTTGTCAAGTGACGTAAATGTGAACAAGGCAGAGGGACTGAACCCACCAGTTGAAGCATAGGCCAGACAGGATGGATTTTTCAGCTCAAAAGCAGGGCGGTCACACCCTTATATGCACAAGATGCACTAAGAACTAAATGAAAAACTGGGTCTGAACTGAAAAAGTAAGTTGATGTGTATGCAAAATGTAAATGCATATCAAACACATGACCATTAAACAGAGAAAACAAAAAACAAGAAACAAATATCCTAAAATAAAACAAAATAAAAAATATATTGCAAAACATGCATGAAGTTGTAATAATAATAATAAGGGTATTTGGTAAACATAATTTTGATCAAAAGAATGTACAAGCCATCCCGCCACGTCAAGGCAACCCTTTGTGGGACAGTCCTACTCTAATATTAAAAACCTTTCCACTTGTCAAGTGACGTAAATGTGAACAAGGCAGAGGGACTGAACCCACCAGTTGAAGCATAGGCCAGACAGGATGGATTTTTCAGCTCAAAAGCAGGGCGGTCACACCCTTATATGCACAAGATTCTTTTGATCAAAATTATGTTTACCAAATACCCTTATTATTATTATTACAACTTCATGCATGTTTTTCAATATATTTTTTATTTTGTTTTATTTTAGGATATTTGTTTCTTGTTTTTTGTTTTCTCTGTTTAATGGTCATGTGTTTGATATGCATTTACATTTTGCATACACATCAACTTACTTTTTCAGTTCAGACCCAGTTTTTTCATGTATTAAATTGATTACTAACACGATTCCAGCAACTTGATGACAAATTCAGAGCAAATTCGTTATTTCGGGACGGGTCCCGGACTATTTTGGCACATGCTCCACTTTACTCTGATTCAGCGCGATATATTCAACGCGATATTTGTAAAGCTAGGTTATTTAAATATTCCAGCAACTTGATGGCAATTTCACAGCAAATTCGTTATTTCGGGACGCGTGTACTGGCCTATTTTGGTACATGCCCACTCCTATGCAGCGATTTTGACCACCATGCATCAAAAATCGGGTACAAACTTTTTAGCATAGCGGTGTTTCTGACTCTCAGCTGCTATTTTATTAGTTACCATACGAATATTGTAGCGAATCAAGATGTATTAAATTGATTACTAACACGATTCCGGCAACTTGATGACAAATTCACAACAAATTCGTTATTTTGGGAGAGGCCTAGGCCTATTTTTTTTAACGATGGTAACCCCCTCAGATATGAAAGACAGGCTGCGCTTTTTCAAGAAAACTGTCACTGTGGTGCTTTTCTCTAGCCCTCATCAGTGTATCCGCTAGGATACACGGACCCCTACAGCTCATCCCTATAGTGTAGTTTAATGTAGGGGGCAAACAGATCATCGCTGGTGTTTGGAAAATACCATATTTCATAGATGGTGGTGATCCGCTGAATCATTTTTAAACATTTCACGCCACTCATGCACCCACAGCACACTTACGGTGTACCCGCACCGCTGCAGCTAGCGCTTTTAGCTAAAAAGGCATGATATAACTGCCCGCAGGTGATGTTTATGACCTTATTTGCATCATTTTTATTATAGCACGATGGACAGCCGTGGAAAAAACAACCCTGAAATTCAAAAACTATGTGCTGGCCGTTAACATACGCATAGTCGTCTAGAAAATATTGAGCGAGTTGCTTCACAAACCCTCTCAACGCATGCTGAATGTCAATGTTCTCGGTATGCGCTACATACATGACCCACTGTAAAGCCTAGGATGAGTAGCGTTCTTGCTGCACAGGCCTATTTTTAAAGATGCTATGCCCCTCAGATATAAAAGACAGGCATGTTGGGACGTGTCCCGGCCTATTTTGGCACATGCCCACTCCTATGCATCGATATTGAGCACCGTTCAACAAAAATCAGGTACAAACTTTTTAGCATAGCTATGTTTCTGACTCTCATGCCGTGCCAGAAAGGCCTATTTTGGCACAGGCCCACGCCTATGCAACGATTTTGACCAGCATTCAACAAAAAATTGGGTGCAAACTTTTTAGCATACCTGTGTTTCTGACTCCCATGCCGTACCAGAAAGACCTATTTTGGCACAGGCCCACACCTATGCAACGATTTTGACCGGCTGTCATGTATAGTGTACAGTTCCTATAGCGTCTTGTGCTTGGGTGCGAGGAAAACACAGGAGACATAGGTTGAAATGAAATGACTTGTATTACTTCATACAAGCATGCTGAAAAGTTCACACAGTTTGCAGGAACAGCGACAGGAGACACAGCAGGCCAGAGTAACTTCAAGCACTACAGTAAATCTCCAAAGCAGGTTCAGGATCTCTTCTCTGTACCGTAATTCCTCTGCAAACATGGATTCACCAAACAGCAGTTTCCAGAGTCCAAAAGTGTTCCAAGGTTCCTCAGTAGGGAATAGCTGGAGTACAAGTCCAAGGCTTCCAGGAGTCAGGTCACAGACTGACTGAGGCTTGATTCAGGAGCACTGATTGTTCAGCTGAGGCTGCTTAAGAAGCAAGAGGGAAGAATCAGGGCGGGAACATGAAAACTGGAAACTCCATAATAACTGAGGGCAAGAGCTGCAGAAAGACAGAAAGCAAAATGGCCGACGGAAAACTGAGTTTCAAGGAACATGTCAACAGAGACAAAGACCCTTACATTACTCCCCCCTTAGGGACAACCTCCGGATGACCCAGACCAGGCTGTCAGGGTACCTCTGATGAAACTGGCGGAGCAGGCGAGGAGCATTTACATTATTGACTGGTTCCCATGAGTTGTCCTCCACTGGGTAGCCCTGCCATTTAATCAAATATTGCAACTGATTTCTGTACAACCTGGAATCTAGAATCCTTTCCACCATAAAATTCTTCCTGACCATCGACCAGCACTGGGTCAGGGCAAGGAGAAGAACGTCCAGGAAAAGTATTGGGTGTTGCAGCCTTTAGTAGGGATACATGAAAGACAGGGTGGATTCTCATAGTTTCTGGGCAGTTGAAGACGACAAGCAACAGCACTTAAATCTTATTGATCTATAAGGTCCAATGTACTTATGTCCCAATTTAGACGATGGAATCTTTAATTAAGATTTCTGGTTGACAGCCAACCAAATCTCCTACCTTGAAAGCTGGTGCAGGTTTACGAAAATTTATCTGCTGATTTCTTGTACCTTTCCTGAGCCAATTCTAGATTTTCCTTTAGAAGATCCATATTCTTTTGTAAAGAAGTGATTCTTTCAGCCACTGCCGGCAAAGGCGTATCTATGGGAAATCGAGGAAGAATGTTAGGATGATAACCTAGATTGGAGTAAAAAGGAGACTGCTTAGTGGAGGCGCTCTGAGAGTTGTTATAAGAGAACTCAGCCAGTGGAAGTAGATCCACCCAATCATCCTGTAGGTGGCAGATAAAACAGCGGAGATACTGCTCCAGGGTCTGATTGGTTTGTTCTGTCTGTCCATTAGTCTGGGATGAAAAGCAGAAGAAAGGTTTACTTTAAATGTCCAATGCTGCACAGAAATTTTGCCAAAACCTTGAAGTGAATTGCACCCCTCGATCCGAAATGACCTCATCCGGTACTCCATGTAAGCGAAACACATTCTTAATCATCAAGTCTGATGTCTGTTTTGCAGTGGGTAAGCCGACACAAGGGAATAAAATGAGCTGCCTTTGTTAGACGGGCAACCACCACTAGAATGGTGTTCTTCCCTTAGAGGTTGGTAACTCCACAATGAAGTCCATAGAAATGGATCCCCACGGGCGGGACGGGGTGGGAAGAGGTTGCAACAGACCAGTTGGTGAGGAGCGAGGTGTTTTGCATCTTGCACAGACTTCACATGAAGTGACATAGTTTAAGACATCTTCCTGTAAGTGGGCCACCAAAAGAAACGAGAAAGAAATTCTTGTGTCTTTAGAATTCCCCTATGCCCGGCTATCTTGAAATCGTGGATGAGTTGCAATACTCTCAATCTGACTGTTTCAGGTATATACAGACGTTGTCCCTGAATCCCACACACCATTCTTAAAGACAAGACTTACGTCCCTTGGGGGTTGAGCCAACAAAGAATCCGCATGGTATGCTTCCTTGATGTCCTTAAGTAGGTCTTGATTATGAATCACTCCCAGGAATCTAGAGTCAGGAAGAATAGTCTTAGGAGGAGTAAGTGGACGGGTCTCTGCTGAATGAATCCTAGAGAGTGCATCAGCCTTTCCATTGCGCGATCCTGGTCTATAAGAAATGACAAAATTAAATTGGTTTAGGAAAAGATTCCAGCGAGCCTGGCGACGAGTCAGGCACTTAGCCGACCTGATAAATTCAAGGTTACGATGGTCTGTCAGGACGACTATTTGCTGTGCAGCTCCCTGAAGAAGGTGTCTCCATTCCTTGAAAGGCGGCAATAATGGCCAACAATTCTCTATTGCCCACATCGTAGTTCCTCTCAGCCAAAGACAACTGCTGGGAAAAGAAGCACAGGGATGCAAGACATTCTTCTCACCTGTTCTCTGAGAGTATAGCTCCAACGGCACAGTCTGAAGCATCCACCTCTATTATGAAGGCAAGCTCGGGTTGGGATGTACTAAGATAGGTGCGGTGGGAAATTTATCCTTTAAACAGGAAAATGCTTCCTGAGCTTGCGGGGTCCAGGAGAACCTAGACTGTTTCCGGGTAAGTTGGGTGATAGGTGACACTACCTCAAAAAATTCTTAACGAAACGTCTATAGAAGTTGGCAAACCCGATGAAACGCTGCACCTCCTTCACATTTCTAGGAATTGGCCAATCCTTGATGGCTTGGGTCTTGCTTCCATCCATACTAATCCCTTGCGTAGATAGTACATACCCCAGAAATTGAATTTCGGTCCTATGGAATTCACATTTTTCAAGTTTGATGTAGAGATGGTTTTGTCTTAGGCGTTCTAAGACCATTCTCACATGTCCATGATGTTCCTCTGTGGAGTTAGAAAAAATAAGAATATCATCCAATAAATCACCACAATGTATCTAGGAGATCCCTGAAGATATCATTCACGAAGTGTTGGAAAGTGGCTGGGACGGTACTCAGACCAAAAGGCATAACTAGATATTCAAAGTGTCCATAGCGTGACCTGAAAGCAGTCTTCCATTCATCCCCAGGTCTAATACGGACCAAGTTATAGGCCCCACGGAGATCCAGTTTAGAGAAAATTTTGGCATGCCGCACTCTCTCCAACAACTCAGGGATTAAAGGCAATGGATAACGGTTTCTAATAGTAACCTTATTGAGTTCCCTATAGTCTATGCAGGGTCTCAGAGATCCATCTTTCTTCTTCACAAAGAAGATGGGTGCACCTGCGGGAGATGAAGAGGGGCCTATGAAACCCTTGGCTAAATTTTCGTCTATATAATCCTTCAAATCTTTTAGCTCGGGCCCCGCTAGGGGTAGATCTTACCAAAAGGTATCTCGGCTCCGGGCAATAATTCAATTGGACAATCATATGGACGGTGAGGAGAAAGCTGATCAGCATTCTTCTTGTCACATAAATCCACATAGTCCTGGTATACAGCTGGTAGTTCAGGACTGACATGGTTCCTTTAGGAACAGAGCAAGCTGAAACTCCTTGACTCATCTGTTTCTCCGGAAAGTGTAATTCCTTGGTCTCCCAGTTAATCGTAGGATTCTGCGCCTGCAGCCATGGTAGCCCTAGAATGATGGGAAAGTGGGGAGAAGAGATAAGCAAAAAATACATTTTCTCCTGATGATCTTTTACCCATAAGGACCCTCAAAGGCTCTGTTTCTTGATCCACTGTCCAGAAGTCAGTAGAGAGCCATCCACAGTCTCCATCTGTACTGGAGTAGCCTTCTTCACTGAACGTATCCCCTGTTTCAGAGCAAAGGAGATATCCATAAAATTTCCACTTGCTCCTGAGTCGATCATAGCAGAGCTAGACACCCAGACTGAGTCAACCCAGAGTTTGATGGAAAGGAAACAATGAGAATTGTTTCTTTTACAACTCAGCTGGGACACCGCTGAGGAACTTGAAAAATTGCAGCGTTTATACCGTCATCGTCCCCAGAACTAACAGAGTTTAAGTCCGAGAAATCAAGATCTCTGCAGCAGATCTCTCTGGAGCCTGAGGCTCGGACATGACAGAGCTCCTCTCGCAACACTCACAGTGAATGACTGCTGCAGTAGTCTTACGAGAACGGCTGGGGCAGTTTATAATGAAGTGCCCTGACTTACCACAGTAGAAACATAGATTTTCCTTTATACGATGTTCTTTGCGTGCATCACTAACCCGTCTTTGCAAAGAGTCCACCTGCATGGTTCAGGTTTCTGGTTCCCTTGTGATCCTACTCAAAGTTCCTTAGCTGAGAGGGAGGTAGTAAAAGGTTAGTGCGATTATTTTCGAAAACCCTCTCTCTTGTCTGCGTTCAGTCAGACGAGCATCAATACGGATACAATAGTTAATAAAGTCACCTAACGCAGTGGGAGGGTCGGCACGAGCAAGTTCATCCTTAATCAGGAGACAACCCTTTCCGAAAATAGATTTTTTAGCGGAAGTGTCCCAAGTGGTATCAAGAGCCATCTCCTGAAATCCAGGGCATATTCGGCTACTGAAGCTTACCTTGGCGCAAAGTTAACATGGCTGCTTCAGCTGTTGCCCTCGATTGGGGTCATCAAACACCTGCCCATGGCTGAAAAAAAAGCATCAGGTGATTCAAACAATCATCCTCAGTCTCAATCAGAGGGTTTGCCCACATCAAACCTTATTGGTAAGCAAACAAGATTATAGTAAGCACTTGGATCGTTCAGTTGGAAATTGTGAAGCATGTGCAAGAGAAAAATAAATGCATTGATTAATAAATCCCCTGAATTTCTCACGTTCACCGCCAAAACGAAAGGAGGTAATTTGGGGATCCCAGAACTTGGGTTATGGCAGGAGCCTGGGCTCGTTCCCTAGAGCCTCAATCCTGGCTCGCAATTCCTGGGTAGTCGTGTCCAAACACTTGCAAATTAATGAATAGGAGGTCCTGTAGGCTTGCAAAATGGGTTTTTAAAGTCTGTACATCTGAAAGGATTGTACAGTCCACTCCGCAAAGTTCCTTTAAATGCGGGCCTCCATCTTCCAGAATCTTTTAAGGCAGAGGTGCTGGAAGGAGAAAGGAAAGGAAAAAAAAAAACAATAGTGTTTACTACCTGTGGTAACACTCCAGAGTAAAATTTTAAGGGAATGCGCTCACCTGGAAGGTTGTGAGAAGTCACAACCACTGTCATCACATAAGTATTAAAACGGACAACTGATATCCACAGTCACAGCAGACACGCTTTCCCAGACCCAGCAGACACTAAACATTGGCTCCTGAACTTGTCATGTATAGTGTACAGTTCCTATAGCGTCTTGTTGCTTGGGTGCGAGGAAAACACAGGAGACATAGGTTGAAATGAAATGACTTGTATTACTTCATACAAGCATGCTGAAAAGTTCACACAGTTTGCAGGAACAGCGACAGGAACACAGCAGCCAGAGTAACTTCAAGAACTACAGTAAATCTCCAATAGCAGGTTCAGGATCTCTTCTCTGTACCGTAATTCCTCTCAAACATGGATTCACCAAACAGCAGGTTCCAGAGTCCAAAAGTGTTCCAAGGTCCTCAGTAGGGAATAGCTGGAGTACAAGTCCAAGGCTTCCAGGGTAAGGTCACAGACTGACTGAGGCTTGATTCAGGAGCACTGATTGTTCAGCTGAGGCTGCTTAAGAAGCAAGAGGGAAGAATCAGGGCGGGAACATGAAAACTGGAAACTCCATATTAACTAGGGCAAGAGCTGCAGAAAGACAGAAAGCAAAATGGCCCGACGGAAAAACTGAGTTTCAAGGAACATGTCAACAGAGACAAAGAACCTTACACCGGCATTCAACAAAAAATTGGGTACAAACTTTTAACATACCTGGTTTCGGACTCTCATGCCATACCAGAAGCACCCGGTGCCATGTACTCTAGCCCCATAATATTTCACATCGGGTATGGGACCTACATAGCTTTGTTTTCTCAGGTATTAAAAACTGAAATCCCGAGGTCTGAGGTAATTTAGTGAGCTTCATGGGATAAAATTTAGCGAGTCTATGAACCTTATAGACAAATCGGGTATCGTCACACACAAAGACCACAACACCTCGGCTAACACATTTACCGGTAGTTTTCAAAAACCACTGCCTTAACAGTAAAGTAAGAATCGTGGCGACCGGCATTGTGGGCTATAAATGTATACCCTGAAATTTACCGCTGGTAAATAACAGTAAAAAGTCGTGCGTACCAACTATCATCCTCAAACTCCCAGCGCTATCACAAACATATTACCTACAGAGGCGGCCCCGCAAGAATTTCTGTATGTGTGTATCAAGAGCTCCCTGCTCTGACCGATTGTTTGCTCTGAATGCTGCCTTTTCCAGGTCATCATAGTTGTTGTAAATGCGCTGGGAGCTCGTGTATCGGCCCCTAGGGTGTGATGCGTGAGCATTTTAATTATTTTTCAATTCATAACCAACGTTCTCAGGCAGACAGGTTTATTTCACAGAATTGACTGACAGTTCATAATTTTTGTTTAAAATCATACATTGCATAATTTTGTTTAAAAACGCACAGTTTTGCGATAATGTCGGGTGTTGGACACGCACTTACAGTCTCTCATACGTGTCGCAGAAAGCTTTTAGTCTGTTCGGTTTATTATGCACGTACTGTGCAGACATGTCAAGAAACATTTTGGCGTGTTCAGCAGTCCATACGGGTGTTGGTGTGTAAGGCGATCGACCATCATCCTTCTGCTTCTTTACTTACACGCCGGCGCGATACGCGCGTTCTTTGACGGTAATGCATCGGCTGAATTGGCAGCTGCTGCTTCCCGTTGCTATTTGCAGATTCTGTAGCTTGACACAGACGTATATTCTTAACCTACTACTCTCATATTCCCGGAGTGGGCGGTTGGCGCGTCGCTTTCTCCACGATCTGCGACACACCGAGTTGAAAGAGGTTCCGTTCTCACCTCCGCTCTGTTCTCAAATCCATAATTGCGCTGTTGCAAAACTCGCGAATGACGCTCCTCCGTAACTAAAGAAAAGATACGTGGTGTAGTTAACCGCTAAGCGGGCGAGATATAGGAAAAGCTACAGGCCCCCACTTTACTCTGATTCAAACGCAATATTTGTAAAAGCTACCAGCACCGATTATTGGTTGAAGCCGATGCATGATTGTTTGTATAAGTACACTATAGAGCGGCCTAGACATATATACTTACGGTGCTGGTCTACAGAGAATGCTGAATTAACAGACATCTCGCGATCGGTCCGCCGCCGTATGGGGCTGTTTTTCTCCCTCAAACTGCACCTCACGGGGCGATACTTTAGCAGCTGTAAATAAAAAAACATACATGAATTGCGCAAAACACTCACAAAGCTAACTTGACACACGTAAATAAAATATATCTACTAGTTACCGCAGAATTTTTAGCTGCATGTATAAGAACACTATAGAGCGTGCGTAGACATATATGCTTACAAGTATGAGACGTGTAGTGTAGTTCAGAGATTGGGTGAATTAAACGGTGTGGAGTTGCTCGGTCGTTGTCGTATGGGGCTGTTTTCTTTTTCAAGCTGCAGCCTCCTGCACGCTAGTTTAACAGCTGTAAATAAAATATAACTATTAGTCGCCTCAGAAATGATATCTACTACGGCCCACAAGCACAAAGCTAAAATCGCAAAGCTACCGTAACGCGGGTAAATAAAATATATCCACTAGTTATCGGTGGGATCGCAGGGTACAGAGGATACAAACACATATCACCCTGTTTCAAGGGCCCACTACCTTTTCTATTCCAGCGCCGTGTGCTTAGCGAATCACCCCATCTTTTTAGGAGCGTAGGGTATCGCGCGAGTTAAATGATATAGTCCGGTTCTACAACTCGACATCTGAATCCTGAGGACCCTCCAACGATCTCAATATCGGAATCGCGATGCTCGAGCGGCTCACAGCACAGTGTTTTCAACCGGCCAGTCCGCTTGGAGGCGAAGTGTATCTGTATGAGAAAATGTATTTAATTACCCGTCTAGATACATAGGTTTAAAACATCTGATATAGCTATAGGTTTCTTGCTGTGACAGACTGGTGAGAGCTGGAGGCTACATACAGAAATTCTCGCGGGGGGCCGCCTCGTAGGTAATAGTGTTTGTGATAGCGCTGGGAGTTTGAGGATGATAGTTGTACGCACGACTTTTTACTGTTCTTACCAGCGGTAAATTTTCAGGGTAATACAATTTATATCCCACAATGCCGGTCGCCACGATTCTTACTTTACTGTTAAGGCAGTGGTTTTTGAAAACTACCGTAAATGTGTTAGCCCGAGGTGTTGTGGTCTTGTGTGTGACGATACCCGATTTGTCTATAAGGTTCATAGACTCCAAATTTTTCCCCATAACCATAAAATTTTCCTCAGCCTCGGGTTTTCAGTTTTTAAAAACCCGAAAAACAAAGCAAATTTGGCTCATACCCTGTGAAATATTTGGCTAATACATGGCCCGGGTGCTTCTGGGGTTTTTAGAGGTCCCCCAAAACAGGTATTTTAAAAAGTTTGTACCCAATTTTTTTTGTTGAAGCCGGTCAAAATGTTGCATAGTGTGGGCCGTGCCAAAATAGGTCTTTCTGGAGGCATGGAGTCAGAAACACAGGTTGCAAAAAATTTTGCACCCAATTTTTTGTTGAATGTGGTCAAAATCTTGAAAAGGGGGCCGGGCCCAAAAATACCCTTTCTGGCACGGCATGGAGCAGAAACATAGATCAAAAAAGTTTGTACCTGTTTTTTGTTGAACGGGGGCCCAATACGTTGCATAGGAGTGGCATTCCCAAAAATGGGCCGGGCACCGTCCCAACACCCTGTCTTTTAATAGAGGGGATAGCATCTTTAAAAATGGCCTTGCAGAAAGAACGCTACCATCCCCCGGCTAACAGTGGGTCATGTAAGTACGCCCTCCGGAACATTGACATTCCCGCCCCTTTAGGGGTTTGTGAAGCAACTCGCTAAATATTTCTAGCCTTGCTAGTTAAAGGCCAGCACATAATTTTTTAATTTTAGGTTGTTTTTCCACGGGTGTCCCGTGCTAAAAGAAAATGATGCAAAAAAAGGGCAAAACCACCGCGGGCCCTTTAAAAATGCCTTTTTAGCTAAAAGCGCTGCTGCGCGGTGGGTACACCTAATGTGCTTGGGTGCAGATTGGGGTGAAATGTTTAAAAAAGATTCAGCAAACACCACCACTTTAAAAGGTATTTCCAAACCCACGATGATCTTTTCCCCCCCCCACATTAAACTAACATAGGGGTGACTGTAGGGGGCCGTGCCTAGCGGGTACCGATGGGCTAGAGAAAAGCACCACAGGACATTTTCTTGAAAAAAATCTGCAGTCTTTCAATCTAGGGGGGGCATCATTAAAAAATGACCTAGACGTCCCAAAATAAAAGAAAAATTTTTTGTGAATTTTTTCACAATTTTCCGGAATCGTTTTGTAACAATTTATCATCTTGATTTGCTACAATATT